>JADBJO010004758.1:25000-85000 GCA_016801955.1 Conus betulinus | reverse complement strand
CTATTGCGTAGGTCAGACATCCGCTGAGTCATAGGTATGAGACCCTCTTCTTAATTTTTTTCTAATCTTAGTTCTTACTTCATTTATCCATCAACTTCAAATCATGGTAGGTTCCCGGTCAGGTTGGTATTGGAGGGAACGAAATGGTTGATCGTTTGGCCAAGAATGCCACAAGAGAGAAAATTGTTCAACACATATATCCCCTGCTCAGATCTGAAACCCAAAATTAACGATTATGTCAGAGACCTCTGGCAGGAGGACTGGAATACACAGACGAATAACAAAAACTCTTTCAGATCCGTCCAAACCTTAAGGAGTTCCTCTTATCTACGTCTGGTGGTTGTAAAGAAGAAACAGTTCTGTGCCAGCTGCACACCGGCCATTTGTATTTTACCTATTTATACCTTTTAAAGAGTGAAGAAGCTCCGTGGTGCATTCCTTGTCATGTGTCACTCACTATGAAACATATTCTTTTAGAATGTTGGGGACTTGTACGATGTGAGACACAAACATTTTACAACAGATTCCATGAAAACTTTGTTCAGAGATGTTCCGCCTGACGTGATCTTTGAGTTCTTGAAAGAGATTAACATTTTTCATCGGATCTGAGATTTTACAGTGGAAAGGTTTTTAACGAACTTTCGGATGGGCTTTTCAATGTATTTTAAAGAATTGTGTGAATGAATGACTGTGTGTTGATTTTAACGTGGTGACAGCCCTGATGTGGCTCTTTGCAGTCGGCTGGGCTATAAGTACATTATGTTATATCTTATCTTCAAATCATGGTAGTGTGGTCTCAGAACTTAGCGGATGTGGTGTAGCATGTATGGACTAGTCCGCACGCAGTGATGCCTCCTTGAAACTGAAACTCAAACTGTACATAAACCACAGGAGAGCATCAGTCAACACTTACGCTTTGACTTGCTGTGCATAAACCACAGCATAGCATCAATCAGCACTTACGCTTTGACTCGCTGTGCATAAACCACAGCAGAGCTTCAATCTACTCTTAAGCTTTGACTTGCAGTGTATAAACCACAGGAGAGCACCAGCCAGCGCCCGTTTAGCCTGGCTTTCTGTGTAAAAATCACAGGAGCACCTTCCCGTGTATAATTCACAGGAGAGCTCCAGTCAACAATTACACTTTGGCTTTTCAGAAGAGAAACCACAGGAGAGCAACACACCCAAAGGCTGGCCTTACCAGTCTTCCTGTCAGGCGATGTTTGAGCATATGTATTGCATGCATGCGCCTGTTACATTATTTCTAACGGGGGGGGGGGGGGGGGGGGGGGGGGGGGGGGGGGGGGTGTCATATCAAAATGGCTACATCAATCTCAAGACGATTTCTCATGGGTAGAAAATCATGCAAAAGGTGGGTGGGTGTGACCTGGCACAATCTGTCACTGCAGCTCCTCTGGTTTGATGCTAAATTATATATTATCTTGACCTGTGTGCATGCGTGTGTGTGTGTGTGTGTGTGTGTGTGTGTGTGTGTGTGTGTGTGCGTGCGTGCGTGCGTGCGTGCGTGCGTGCGTGCGTGCGTGCGTGCGTGCGTGTGTGTGTGTGTGTGTGCATGCATACATATGAATGTGGTGTGTAAACAGCGATCGTTTTTTTTTCGGGGGGGGGGGGGGGGGGGGGGGGGGGGGGGGGGGGGGGGGGGGGGGGGGGGGGGGGAGGGGGGATATCATATCAAAGTGGCTACATCAGTCTCAAGACGATTTCTCAAGGTGGGTGTTTACCTGGCACAATCTGTCACTGCAGCTCCTCCGGTTTGGTGCTAAGAAATTATATATTATCTTGACCTCTGTGTGTGTGTGTGTGTGTGTGTGTGTGTGTGTGTGTGTGTGTGTGTGTGTGTGTGTGTGTGTGTGTGTGTGTGTGTGTATGTGTGTGTGTGTGTGTGTGTGTGTGTGTGTGTGTGTGCGCGTGTGCGTGCGCGCGCGCGCTTGTGTGTGTGTGCATGCATACATATATATGTGGTGTATAAACAGCGATCCTTTTTTAGGGGGGGTGGGGGGGGGGGGGGGGGTGAGGAAGGGGGATCGGCACCTGGACTACAACTCCACCCTCTCGGTCACATTTGGAACATTAGACAATTACCTCTTCCTACTATCTTTTCATTCTGGGTCACAATGGTTCGATGACAAAATACCCTATAGACGCAACACACTCCGTTTTTCGCTGGGGGTTGAAACGTCTCGGAGGGAGCAGCAATGCTGCTTGCCACAAAGAGAAGAGAAGATAATTCATTGACGGAAAGAAGCTTAACGCAGTAGCTTCTTTCCATCAGGTGATTGTCTACTCTTAGTTTATTCGGAGATCGTCTGCTCTTAGTTTATTCGTCGAGGTCCATCTCGTCCATGAATTACATCTCTTACATGTGGCTTCGCTGCCACTGTCTTTCTTGAAAGATGCCAGCAAACTGTTTAAGAGTCCATTACGAGTCCATTACTTGATGAAAATCATGGTGCGTCCATGTTAGTCTCGTGCATGCCAACAGTTACCATCACCTCTTCCTCCTCAATTACAAGAAATCTAACAACAAAAGTAAAAAAAAGAAAAGGAACAAAACAAAACTACAAACAATACACACATCAAATAAACAAATAGTAAACAAAACAAACAAACAAACAAAAAAACATACTCACACTGACATAAAAACCCTAGGAACTACACCTAAAGAAAAAGTGTTAGGAAAGTGTGTGCACAAGCCTCATTCATCACTAAAATCCCAATTTTTACTTATGTATATTTATGTCTCATCAGCCAACTTGCTGTCTGCAATATTTATCACCCACAGTGAGTAGAAGTGAAAAGCATTAAAAACATGCCAAGGCCAAGAAAAAGCCTGTGTAATGTAGGGCAATTTAATCCATTGGAAACTAGGAGTCTCCCAAATGGACTCATGTGCAGAAAGAATGAAATTAGCATTAAGACTGTCAATATCGATACGCTTATATGCTTATGTATGCGTTTGTGTGTGTGTGCATGCAACTGCAAATATCGATACACTTATATGCTTGTGTAAGCGTTTGTGTGTGTGCACGCACACATTGCTTGCGTTTAGGTGCATGGGCTTGTGTGCATGTATGTGTGCATCTGAAAGTACTTTATACATGTGCACTAAATTCATCTTTCCAGCCAAGGTAACTTACGTAACCCATGAAGGTGCATCCTGTAAATTCTTCCAACCATGCAAACCTTCACATAACATCGACAAGAAAAAGCAGCAGAATCTGCAATAAAATTTTATTTCATCACAACACACAGCGCACGCACAAATGAAAACCAAACTTGATTTCTTTTTCAATGAAAAGCATACAATTCATCATTCTAGTTGTACACATTCTCAATGCAGCAAACAGGAAAAAAACAAACAACAAACAAACAAAAAAAAAACAGTGAACAAACCGGATGACAAATGTGTCAGCATTTCAAACCCATGTCAAAACCGCACTGGAGGAATTAAGTTCAATGCACTGCATTCAAAGCTGACTCTCTTGCTTTCTTTTCTTCATCCAGTCATGAAGAAACAGCAGAAACAGCAGATGAAAAAAAAACCTATGAGCGGATAAGAACAAAAAAAAAAAAAAAAAAAAAAAAAAAAAAAAAAAAAGACCATACCACTGCAGCAACAGCAGAAAGAAAAACCATGCATTCTAGCCTGAATATCCCAGTATGTGCATACTTGCATTCATACACTCAAGCATACTCAGCGTAAGATGAACTTACCCACATATAGCACACAGAAAAAAAGAACAGGAAAAGGAAAGGGAAAAACAACAAAGTAGGATTGAAAAAAAAAAAAAAAACCTTTTATCTTAAATGTGCAACCTATTTCTCTCTTTCTTTCTTCCTTTCTTTCTTTTTTTTTTTTCCTTTTTTTAAACAAATTACTTGCAATAAGATGGGTAAAAAAGTTGAACCGACAGACAGATACACTACATTAAAAAAGTTTGTAGCAGCTCTGGATTCTTTTTTTTTTTTTTTTTTCATTTCAACAACAGCATGCTTTTAAATCTTATTAAAAATAACCAACCAACCTAGTTTCAACAAAATGTTTGGCAACTGTTGACAACAGTAGTCTTTTGTTTTCTCTTCTTGATGTCTTTCTTTCCAGTTAAAGTCACTGAGAATTAAAACAAATTAAAAAAGAAAACCCAAGATCATATGACTAAAGGCGGTCAACTAGACTGCTACAAAAGAAACGGAAGCCCCAAGAATGGGCAAAAACAATGAAAGCCGATGATCAGAGCTCTTGATGAAAGTCACTGCAGTCCGCAACACACCATGAAATGGATGAACCAACAGTTGACATCTTTATCAAGTAGACCCTACTGCCTACCACAGAGTCCCTACACACAACCTCACATTTGCTAAGTCATAAGTAAGGTGGGCAGACAATAAAATGAAATGAACGCAACGAAATATAAAAAAAAAAGTAAAACACGGTCCAGGCTGATGGACAAGACTTTGCAGATGTCTGACCTGGCCCTAAACCTTACATGCATGGGGTATCTGATGACCTATGTATACAGTGAGAATGCCACGAACCGCAGTAACTGAAGTCACTGGTAAAGGTCAAAGAACGGCTAGACATCAAAAGACAGTTCACAGACACAGGTTTTGTTTTTGTTCATTCTTTTATCCTCGGACAGTGTGGCTGTGTTCCCTTTTGTTTGAAACTGTTTCACATCATTTTTCTTAATTACTCAGACCTGGCTCCATGGGACAAAGCAAGCACTGGAAAGCCGAGTCTATCTTTCTCCCCAATGACATGTTGTATTTGGAATGTCGGGACAAAACTGTGCCCTCATCCTTTTCAATTGTGTGGCTATGATGACACACATTCCAGTGGAGATAAGCTTCAGACTGAAAAGCCTTTCATAACCCCAGGTTCACAACTGCTAGTGTGGCGATAGCAATGGCCGAACAACAGCATTCACAGAGTTGGACTGAAACAGGCCTTCAGCACACAGGTCACCACTCGTCAAAGTCGAACTCTAACAAACCAATAATCTCTCAACAGTGTCAAATGTAAATCATACAATTCATAGACAAAGATAATGCCTCTTGAGGACACAGAGTGCATTACGATGTGCATGCGTGTGCACACACACACACACACACACACACACACACACACACACACATACACACCAGCAGCTGTAAACTAGGAGGGATGTAAAATATATTCGTTTAAAAAAAATGAACATACATCAAAATAAAGTAAACGACAGATCTTTTCAAAATATATATAACCATTGCTAAGACCTTCAACTCAACACCTATCTTTAACTAGCTATAATGATTTCATTAACATTTTCATCGATCAATTTCAAATTGTAAATAAAACTGATTTTGGCACAGCTTCACATTAACATATAACAGGCAATATTCAACATGTTATCCATCAAAGTGACTGAACTGCTCTACAAACATTTCAATAAATACCAAACAAATAACTAGAGAGTGCAAGCAATAGCTGAAACCACTTGCAAGTTTGGGGAAATAGGCAAGAAAGCAGATAGAGTGAGCAAACTGGAGTCCTCCTTTCTGGCCGAGCAATGAATGGGAGAAGAACGAACAGAGGAAGGAGAGGGATAGGCAGGAAGGGAGAGGGAGGAAGCTGGAGGGTAAAACTTTACAAATAAAAAAGAAAAAGCAAAAGCTTAACCTGTCAGAGGAATAAACTTGTGTCAAATGAAAGGGAGGTTTACATTTATGGTATAAGGTCATGTTTACTAAAAAAAAACAAGTGTCTTCAATATATAGTAAACACTCAACAGTAGTAGTTGTAAGGGAAAAAAAAAAAGAAAGAAACAAAAACAAAAAAACACCTCTTTAAGGGGTGAGGCAAATATGCACCCCCAAAAAGACAGGCTTAACTCATTCTTTACTGACTAATATCTCCCCTTACTTCCCCCAGAAACTGACCAATTCTATACATATTTCTTTTAAAACATATTAAACACAATAAATAAATAAACACAGACTGTAATTTTTCAAAGTTATGTTTATAAATGATTGAAAAATTATAAACAATGTGGCACAGTTATTCTTCTATTTATTTGGTAATACAGAATGCATGACAAAGATGAGAGATTTTGCATGTCATGTAAAACAGTGGTGGTACACATCCTATGAACAAAAAATTTACATTAACTGGCTTTATGCCCTGAAATTATTCAACTGTTTGCAACAATTCAAGGGCTTCAGTCATATCACGGCGATTTGTAGTGTTTCTTTCACCACGCATGCTTGACGGAGTAGCAGATGACGCCTTGTTGCCACGTCAAGCCAAACCAAGCTGGCGACGTGGTGTGAAAGCGTTCAACTTGCAAAGCCTAAATATCAGTATGCCTGCACTCTAATTAGTATGCAGGTGCTATCTATAACAAGTAGTTTTGTACAAAAAGTTTCGCTCACTTCGGAGGAAAAATTACAATGCTTTGGACCGCATATGTGGTCCTTAAAATTAAAAAAAAATTGTAAACATATGGAATGGGTATGCGGTCCTTGGTATAGAAAGAGTTAACTTGCTGCTCTGAGGGCTAATCAGGTGTTATCTAGCTACTGGAAACTGGACCCTTTGTGAAAGTCAACCAGAACACTGCTTACAGTGAGATTAGACCCCTCAGTCAATAAATAAAAGGTGATTTTGTTGACAAGCGCAATGTGTCAATGAATAGGGTTGTATTCTGCTGACAACACGTTGTGCTGATGAAAAGGATTTTATCCTGTTGACAAGCACAGTTTAACAATGAATGGGATCTTATCCTGTGACATGTCAATGAGGAGGATCTTATCCTGTTTACTAGCACAATGTGTCAGTGAGGAGGATCTTGTCCTGTTTATAAGCACAATGTCACGAATGTGTCAATGAAGAGGATCTTATTCTGTTTACAAGCACAATGTCATGAGGAGGATCTTATTCTGTCTACAAGCACTAAGTCATGAAGAGGATCTTATTCGGTTTACTAGCACAATGTGTCAATGAAAAGATCTTATCCTGTTGACAACACAATGTGGCAATGAAGAGGATCTTATTCTGTTTACAAGCACAACGTCATGCACAGGATCTCATCCTGTTTACCAGCACTCTATGTCAACGAAGAGACCTTGTCCTGTTGACAACACAATGCATCAATGAAGAGGGATTTTGTCTTGCTGTCAACACAATGTGTCTATGACTAAGATCTTGTCCTGTCAACAACCATGATGTGTCAACAACATGATGTGCCAATGAACACGATGTGCCAATGACTAACATTAAGATCTTGACCTGTCAACAACAACACGATTTGTGTCAATGACTAACATCTTGTCCTGTCAACAACCACGATGAGTCAATGAGTCAATGACTAGAATCTTTTCCCATTGACAACATAATGTGATAATGATTGTCCTGTTAACACTACGTCCTGGTGACTGTACAATATGTCAATGAATAGGATCTTGTCCTGTTAACAATACATCTGTTGATTAAATAGGATCTTGTCCTGTTGACACAATGTGCCAATGAAAAGGATCTGTCCTGTACAGAACACAATGTGTCACTGAATAGGATCAAGTGCTGTTGATAGCAAGTATAATGTGTCATGACTAGGATCTTATCCTGTTGACAACTGGCACAACATTGGAAAGAACTATAGAAAAGATTACAATCACAACCTCTCACACACTTGTACACAAGGACACAGCTGTTCCAGGACGTCTCCAAGGTATCCTGAAGGCTGTGTCAGGGAGGGGTATACAATCCTGTGTGTCTACAGGCTGCGTCTACAGGCCGCATGATGAAACTGTGTTTATTTCACAGTTTTGATTGTATATGTTATGGCCAAGTCAACTACACACTGCTTTTTCTGAGCTTTCATACAGATTTAAAAGAAAAAAAAAAAAAAAAAAAGGAAAAAAAAGTTCCCATCCTGAAAATTACTTCCAGAAAAAGCCACAAATAACCAAAAAAGGTATGTATACAATTTATGTCACAGAAGGTAAACTATTATTGTTCAGGTGGATAAGACTAGGCCATGCAGACAGAGCCAGCTATTGTGCTTTTTTCTTCGGTCTCAGGTTAAAAAAAAAAGTTGAAATAAATGAAAAAAAAATTAAGAGTAACAAAAACAACAACAAAATCACCTAAACACATACACACAATGAAAAAAAGGCCACGCATGTGACTAAACAGACACGACAGAATGGATAGCCAGAGTATACTGTGGATAGTGTGTACATTTTTCACTAGTGCGTTTATAGGCCTATATTCTTTAGATTTTGTCTTTGCATATATATATATATATATATATATATATATATATATATATAAAATATTACTTGACAACTAATTGACTGACATCCCCAATGGCAGAAAAGATTGGCAAGTGCTGTGAATGCCAGCAATTGCATTGATTTTTTCAACCCAAGTCTTCAAAAAAAGTTATTAAAAAAAAAAGACTTTAAATGCAATTATTACCCAAACCAATGCCAAAAGGACAAACCAACATGTTCTGCGATATGGACAGCTGGTGTCCTCTCTGTACTGCCTCCCTACACTGTCTAGTCACTGGACCACAACAAACACACTGGCATGTACCATGAGAATGAAGTGTGTGAAGACTTTCAGAACAAAGACAGCAGAATGGAAAACAAAAACAGGAAAAGAAGTGGGTGGAAAAAGAAATAAGTCAGCAAGTGGCAGTACAGAGTTACCAACACAGGATTTCATCAAGCTGGTGACACAATTCGTACAGAAAGGATCTCCAAACATTCCCGCAGCCTACTGGAGCCTTAGCAACTACTGGATGCCTGACAGTAGCCCAAAATGACTAGAGTTAGATCAAAGTAAGTGTTAGTCATCCCTCTGCAGCCTCAGACGACACTCCAGTAGGAGTGATACAGAACTCTGAACCACTAATACTAGATATCCCACAGTAATCTTGGATGACACTTTAATCAAAGTGATACACAACCCCAAGTAAGAGCATGTCATTATCAGACATTGGACGCAGCTTTAGACAAATCTCAAAACATAGACTGATAGAGAGAAAACTTCAAATAGCTCCTGAATTCTGCTGCAACACTCCTCTCCAACGCAACAAGGCTTAAGCAGCTTGTCACCTGGACACACAGACTCCCACGACTGCTCAACAAAGACATGGTTTCTATGTTGAAAGTAAATGGAGACAACTGGCCCCAAACACCATGGCCCTATTGTCAGCAATGGAATAGTTTATCTCATAGGTTACAGTTTACATTATTACAGCCAAGCTGTGCAAATTTTCACAGGGCCATAAACTCTTGCAGGGGGAAAAAAAATCCTTCCTCCCCACAAATTACTCTCTGGAAAGCAACAAACTGCAAAACTAATATAATAAATAACACATGGTAGCTAAACTACTGACATGCTTATTGACTGGGCTGTGCTGAGAGTACCACCCACTCCCCTTTGTTTATCAGTTCCAGATTAGAAACAAAACAAAACAAGCAAAGAATTAAACATATAACGACAAATATATAAAAACAGCCAAACAGGCAAATAAGCGCCGTAGAGTAGACAGCCATAGTCCACTAACTGAGAGTAAAATTTTCATTCTTCACCAAATTACATTAAAAAAAAGAAAAAGAAAAAAAGAAAAACCAGCAGGCAAGCAATAAAGTGTGACCAGAAACAAAGGTATAAGAGTTTCCAGAACAAATACAGGACAATGGTCCATAAAGTAAACAGAGACACAAATTTTAAAAAAAAAAAAAGAGAGAGAGAGATACAGAAAACAGTAAATTACACACAGAGAACTTTCAAAAGGTGGGGAAGCTGTATTGATGAAAAGAGTCCCCAGCACCCACAAGGGGACATAACCCTCAGACAAGGTGGAAAGATCAGAAGGGGTCTCAGATGGTGCTGACCTGCACCTAAGCATAATGCGAACATACACCACTACACATGATCAGTATCTCAGCAGTAGAGGAGGGTGTTCCCTGTTGGGTAGCCTGATGATGAATTCCGACAGCTTGACGAGACTTTGAGAGTGTGTATTGTTTTGCAAGGAGATAGAGGAAATGATGGTAATGTCAAAGACAGTGAGGATCCAGCATGGCAAAAAAAAAAAAAAGCCAATATACCTCATTCTTGTCCAGCTTTTGTTCTGAAGCGTCAAACACATTAAAGTTCTTCATGAACATAAATGGACTTCAGTGCTAACATTCTGAAGCATCCAACACACTTAAGTTCTTCAATGAACATCAGTGAACTTCAGTGCTACACTATACTTGCTGGCATTAAGCATTAAGCTCATTTAGGGGGGGGCCTTTGGGGGGGGGGGGGGGGTGCAGAGTGCAGTTTTACAAACAGTGCAGAACTTTCAACAGATTTTGTCTTCCAATATTTCTAACATTAAGAAAGGAAAGTTAATGCCCAAACGTGCTAAAAACACGTTCTACAGGAACACCAACAGCAAAACCTTCCTCCAAGTCCAAGTCTACCAGTGTTCAGAGCCCATGATACAGACATTCCTTGGTGTTAAGAAACCTCACGTGTTCTCACTAATCTCAGTCATTTCTCTGTTCACTTTAAATTTCTCCATGGACCAAACCATATCACACAGGTTGTCTCAAACCTGAAGCAGAATATGCTCACAATCATTTTGAAAAACACAACCCCAAAAAAACACATATAAAACTCTCTCTTACTTGTGGCACAGACATGCACATCAACCGATCAATAAAGCAAAACACTAAATCATTTGTTCCACTTCTCAGTCCATGAAATAACACAATCTCACAAGTTCATGCTCCAAGTTCTCTAACCTCTCACTTCTGTATGCACTGAAACAGTTGAAGCTCTAAGTCTTCACTCCTCTTGGCATGAAGTTATTCAGTCACACACTAACGATTCGTACAATTACTTTTTCCTTCCTTTCTTTCCATAAGTATCAAAGAAATGAAACTGAAGTTATAAAATAAAATGCACAATCTTCGCACAAAAACCCACATGGCTGAACCACACACACAGATAAGCAACCATCTCTGCATGCAGATTGAACATCAACACATGTGGAAAAAAGATTTAATTTGGGATTTAAAAAACGAGAGAGAGTGGGGGGGGGGGGGGGGGGGGGGGGAGAGAGAGAGAGAGAGAGAGAGAGAGAGCGAGAGAGCACAATCCATGGTCAAATTTTGCAGTTTCACCGTTGTATAATTTGCACAAGTACACACCACATGGGAAAACCCAACACTGTATCTACAGCATATTCCCCATTTGTGTTTGTAAAGAGCTGTCACAGTCAGAAACATGAACTCGTAATAAAATGCCGAATGTGAACATGCAATGTATAATGCTAACATTAAACCTCCAACACTTCCCCTTTCACCAAAGGAGCCAAATCTCGTGTAAACAGCATGTAGTCACTTCCAACACTACCCACCCACCAACCCACCCCTCCCCATCCAACTTTTCAAACACTAACAGGCAATGATGAATGCTCAACAGGATAAAATCAAAACAACATGTAAACAGCTCAAATCCCTGCACAATATCCCTTCCTCTCCTCAAACGCAAATAAGACTCTTTCATATAATTTTGGCATTAAAAAATGTTATGTAGCAAACTGAATGTCTAGTACATCGTTTAGATCAGAACTCCAAATAGAATCACACAGTCACAATGTCTTGACTGGAGGGGAAAAAAAGTTAATGTACAACATAAAAAGAAAAACAAAATGCATAAATATTCATACAAATAAGTAATTATATTGAAATTCCAGGTTTTTTTTCATTATATCTTTTCATATCACAGATTTAAAAAAAAAAAAAAAAAAAAAAAAGAGAGAAAACAAAAGAAAAGCTCAATCCAACACCCCCCAAAACTGTTTCCATCATGCCCCATTCTTTTTCTGGGATAAAACTGATGTTGTCCAAATAAAAGGACTTTAAGACTAACACACAAGAAGCAGACTGTTAACATGGGACTTGAAAATAAACAATACGTAGCACACAAAATCACAATCTTACACTGCTGAATCCATTCAATTGTTATAATTTTTTGTCCTCAACCACAGACTAGATACATATACTATGTCCTTGCTTTACAAAGCTATACACACATAATGCTTGGGACATCTGCAGTTTAAAAAAACTATCAAATTTTAACTACAAACAGATCAATTTTACAATACGATTTGCTTGCAAATGTCCTGAAGCCCAACTGAAAGATCATGTTCTTTACTTTTTGTAACATTCCAAACTTTGCAATTCACTTTGCAAAAACATGTAATACAAGCCTTTTATCTGCAACAAGTGAAGGGAGACTACTGTGTCATCATATTCATGAGACCGTAAGAACTGGTTTCCAAAGAGTGGGGTTTTGCTTTGAAGTAAATGAAAAAATTCCAACCCAGAATTCTTCACTGGTTCCTGCCTCCTCTTTAGGTTTTGTTATAATGCTTCACTTCTCTGTTTCCTATCCTGGAATTACCCTGAACATATCACTGACTGATCTGCACACAAAAGCAGTTCATGTATAGATGCTCAAACTCTGAGGAAGGGTCTAAAGAGCTCAACGAAAATGTCCATTCAATAAAATCATCCCTTGATCATGATGACACCAGCAAATTCTGACATTGAGAACATACAAGCCGTGACAAGAGAATAGACAGTGGGTATCTATAGAATCCAAAGTTTAACTACACGGTTACAGCCCTAGATATGGAAATTTCACCATAAGCCACTGGAAGACCACTGCTGACAATTAGTATTCAGAATCATAGACATTGAAAACTAAGTAATAACTCGTTGATTTTAATCCTGGTTTTATCTTTTCTTTCATCTCCCTCATCTCTCCTTTTCTCCCAGTAAGGCCAAAACACCACTTTTCCCCATCAGATGTTTCCAATGAAGCATAACTCTGAAGAATAGATAACCCTGTTCGTCCCCCTCAAACTTTGATGAAAATCCTTATTTAGTTTCCTTGTGAATAATACAATCTCTTTATCCACTGACTGACAGCATTTTATGTGTGTTAAAGTAAACCATGTCATCCTTTTTCCTGACTATTCTTTTTCTGGTTTTCTAAAACCTGTCTGGAATTCATGAATTCTGAACCACAGCAATTATTTCATGAATTCTGAACCACAGCAATTATCCAACGAGAACCATCTACAACACTAATACAGGTAAGACAAAGGAGAAGGTTGGGAGAGCAGAGGGAGGGGGAATGATAGAGAACAGAAGGCAAACGTTTTTTCACCTGCAAAGAAAAGCAAACTTCCACTCCCTCCCCCCCCCCACAGCTATCAAACCATATGCAAATTTTTCATCTCTGTTGCCATCTGCTCTACATCCTGCCCCAAAGGGAGGCTACCATCTGTCTGTCTAGTATCGGAGTTATCAGTCAGCCGTAGTTTGGCCAGTTCCAGATTGTCAATGGAGCGTGACTTTGTAATCTGTACCTGTGGTTTAAGAGGAGATGCAGTTGTCGAGACTGAGGTTCTTGAAGACCCTGCACCACTGAGAAAGTCATTCAAGGATGCTGTGCTCTCTTCACTCATTGACTGGCACATGCGGAAAGGAATGGAGTAGGGCTGGCGCATGCGTCGATACCTGTCCTTCCGCAATAGAGACACCTTTCTCTGACGTAGCCTTTTCTGGGGCCTGTCTTTCTTCCAAGATGTCACTTTCTCTGTATGAGCCCATACTGGAAGGTGAAGAAGACTTGGAACTGCTCTGCTCAGAGTAACTGCCCACACCGCTGTCAGGCATGGCCCAGTGCGCAGGAAGCTGTGGGGGATGCTGGAGAGGCAGCCTTGTAGCACTGATGTCACTAACAAAAGCAGAGTTCCTCTGCACCATGTGGTAGTTACCAAACTTCCGCGGCAGGGAAAAGCTGCAGCCAATCATCTTAGAGCCCATGACACAGGTCCTATGATGGTGGCTCCCCCGCGCTTCTAGCTCCAAGGGCCTGTACAGTGAGGTCTCACTGTGTGACTTGGCAGGCTTGCAGGATGTGCTGGCCATGCTCTCGCTCAGAGACCGCACCCGAGCTTTTCTCAGGCCGCTGGTCTTTGGCTGCAGCGTTGCTGCTAGAGGCGGAGGGCTGTGCATGGGAGGTGGCGCTGTTCAAGCTGTCCAGCTCGTGGAGAGCGGACTCCACATCCATGACGCTGGTCTCTGGCTGGCAACTGGTGTGGGGCTGTGGGACAGGGCCTGCCAAGGGAATAGGGCTCCATGGTAAACGAGACTGGAGCGGGGCTAGTGACAGAGGGGCCTGGCCTGCAGCAGTAGCAGTCACGTTCCATACCCCGCCACACCTCCTGCTGGCTGCAACAGGCATCAACATATCACAGCACACACATCAGCTTAAGAACTACACAACTGTCTTTTTGGATGGAGAAAGCATGTTGCTTAAGAACAAATCATTTTCTATCTTTGCTTTGTTGAGGCTGCTAATGTGTAATGAGTGTATGTTGGTTGGTGGTGGATCTTGAGCAGTTCACAGCCCCTAGAGCCCTTAGGCTATGGCACTTTAATAAAACAAATGAATTCTTTTGATTCAAATTGTGGTTTCGTTGTAATATAAATACTGGCTTAATATTTGCATTGTGTTCTTTGGTCTGCGTGTACATGTTTGTATTCATGTATCTATGTGTGTGTCTGCACGCATTGTGTATGTTTGAGTGGTTTGTGTGTATGCATACATATGTGTGTGTGTGTGTGTGTGTGTGTGTGTGTGCATGATTGCAACAACATTCAGATCATCAAGCCTGTCATCAAAAACATAATTTTTTCTTTCTACTACTGTTGGTGGTGGAACTCTTGGTCAAAAGTTCCTGTGGGACCCAACTTTACTATCCTTTCACTGCCCACCTTACCATTTCACATGTATTCTCAGCTAGAGACTTTAAAAACTGAGTGTTGTGTCATATTCAAACAATAAACAATCTGTACTTTTTTTTTTTTTTTTTTTACATGCATCAACAATTAGAAGGCATTCCATAGAAATACAGAAACCTTTTGTTAAAAACTATTTTTCTGCACACTTTTTGTTTAACTAACAGGGTTTCTAGTATTTGTAATTCTTTACCATAATGTATTCTTAAAGCAGGAGTAGCAACTAACAATTTTAAACATCTAACAGATCTTATCTGTTAAAAAAAAAAGCTAAACTGATTAAACACTGGACTTGTAATTCTAATAATGATCCAGGGGTTAGCAACTTAATGATTTTAAACTAACTAGACTGCGTACATCCCCAACCCGTTGCGATGATGCCATAAGATGTGGCGACACAGCGGCGTAATAGTCTGATTAGGATTCAGAACATTAAACGGATGTAAAAATAGATCTACTGGTTAAGCCCCAGACATGTAATTCTAATGATCCAGGGGTTCCAGTTTCGAATCTCCGCTGACATCTTCTGGTACAGATTCTTCCATCACAGTAAACATAAATTCTGAATCTGTTTCCCCAACAGCCTTTCAAATGAAATTATAAACTGTAGTTTCCTTTGGAAGAATAGGTCCTATAGGCCAATGGTAATGGATGACATGACCCGACTTAGCATACATCTTGTGTGCTGATAATCAATTGAATGAAGACCACTAAGCAGGACAAGATCCCAGACTGGAACAAGTGGAAGAAGAACACTACCAATTCACATCAGTAAACAAATGGAAGTTAGAGAAACACAGTTTCGACTGCGCTGTGCATACCCTCAATACAAGAAAAAAAAAATGTTGCAAACAGAAGGCAAAAGATTATGTCAAGACATGATATATGATCATGATAACTTGTAGCCTGGACGTGACAATCTTACACTTGTAGCACTGCTGGCATGTTCACTGCACACAAAATTATTATGTTGCATCCCTACCACATTGTGGTACAATACAGAATGAAGATTTTCCTGAATGCTTTTACTTTTTTTTTTTTAAAGGAACTTTGTCAAATTCAAAAGGTAATCAAGCCAAGAGCAATGTTTTACATTTTTTTAATCTTGTCTGAAGTGACGAAGTGGGTATGACAACCTTTGTAATCTAACCACCTGTCGTCTTTGTGACCTCCGCCTTGGGGACATAACATTTCGTTGTAAGATCACATTCAATGTTTTAAAAATTTTACTAGGTATGATTAAATTATTTTTAAAAAACAATAACTTTCTTCCCTCGTCCGACTGACTAACATTTTTATACAATGTCAACGCTAACTTTTGTTATTTGTTTTTGATAGCGGTTTTATTTCAAACTTATTGATCAGGTAAGATTTTGTCATGTTGCTACAATTTGATAATACAACTTACAAGTAAACGTATTGTGTTAATACTCATGACTGAAAGCCGTGTAAACCACATGATTAACTAAGTCACTGGGTTCACATACTGGTACAAAAACTGAAAGATGACACATCAGGAAAGCTGTCTGATGATAATGATGTATGGTTTTAAGTGCGCGCCCTCTCATTAGTTCACCAGACAAAACAAAACATGATCCGTTGAACAAAAAAAAAAAAAAAAAGGAGAAAAAAAAAGCATGCCGGCAAACATGTAACAAAAGTCTTTTGCAGCTGTTTCATCTCTACAAATAATAACATTGCTTGAATGTCAGCTGAAAAGCGAATATATGTCCACGTGTCAAATACATTGCTGTGACATTTACCTGAACATGCCCACTTGCAAGCATCAATTAAAAACGCCAGTTCGTTTCGACTGCTATGGTGAATTCGTCATATTTCATGACTTCCCAGAATGCAACATGTCATCTGTCTGCATTTTTGGATTGGAATATGCACAAAACACGCTTGAGGTTAATTTTCTTGAGCAAAGCTTATAAGAAGTATCTATATTTTGTAACCCAAATAATGCTGTTCGTTAGCGATTTCTAAATATCTATACGTTCATTAAATGAAACAGTTTTGTCTTGAGAATTTTACTATCTTAAAAAATATTCTGTATCTTCTCGTGTCCTCTTCAATCTTAAAAAAAATTGTAACGTGATTAACCGGAACTGGAAGTTGAATTGTTTTGGTTGTGAAGGCGCATCATAAACAAGTTTGTAAGGTGGCGCGAATCACAAACTTACGTCTTTAAACTTTGTGGGAGCCACATCTTCTTGAAATGGCATCTAGATATGTTTGTCCTGGCTTTACATTGTGAGCTGTCATACTGATCTGTTTATCAAGGTTAATACAAGTGAAATCTTTCCATTTTTAATGATGTGAAACCTTGAGGTGGTAAAGTAATGGTAATGTTGCTTACAGCCCAGCGGACGCAGAGGGCATTATCAGCAGGGCTGTCACCACGTTGAAGTTAACTCACATGTCATTAAAAAAAAATTAAAGAAAAAAAAAACAGTCATTCACACAAGTCTTTAAAACAAAAACACACCGGAAATTTTGTTGAAAATCTTTCCTCAAAATCTTAGATCAGATAAAAAAAAAAGTAGAAGTTAGAGTAAATAGTGTGTTGCCATATGAATACGCATTTTTTTTTTTTCAGAGTAAATTCGTTTAACTGCTAAAAGTTATTAAATTACAGATTTTCTTTTCATTAGGTGAAGGCTGGCATGCACTGCACACACACACACACACACACACACACACACACACACACACACACACACACACACTACAGTGGCAAGAGGAATAACGGACAAGCACAGAACCAAACATGATTATATGATAGCTGAATGTACAATGTAATGGACAATTCCAATGCATCAGTAGCAAAATTGATCCTTTTTATCTGCAAAGTACATATGACAGTACTCTTGTATTAGAAAAATAAGTGAATTGATAGAAGAAGTACACACTCACACACACTGTCTTCACCATCATGCAAGAAAAGTTGGAAAGGATGGAGGGTTTAGAAAAATGAGAAGGAGAGGAAGAGAAGCGAGAGAAATTAGGATAGTTTACCAGGGCCAGATAATGTCTAGTCATCCTGGGGACAAGTAGATAGAACTATCCACTTGTCCCTTCAAATTTCTGCCTGCTGAACTGGCTGTGTGCAAAGTGTTATGGACTTGATTTCCATTTCCTATGGCTTTACATGGTCACGCAAAGAAAACTAGTAGATACTGATGTGATCTGCAAATCTTGGTGATGGGGCTGGTACTTTGATTCTGTAGGATTTCTTTTCCTTTCTCTTTTTTTTTTTTTTTTTTTTGACTCTCAAGATGGTGCACTTGTCTGGGTGGAAGACCTTATGCCAGAGTTCCTCCTATGTTTCTGGTGCTTGTAGGTCACTCTGAAGTGTTTGGCTGTAGTGTTTATCATGGATGGTGGTAAATGACAATGTCATCTGCAAAGTGCTGTGTGTAGAACGACATCCTGGCAAGTCCTTTATGTGTAACAGACAAGATGTGAGAGTACAATACCCAGTTTCATGGTTACTGGATCAGAGTGAGTGCCTTCTATCACTACTGTCTGTCATCTGTTGGCAGTCCTACAGTTTACCTTAATTCTGATGCCATGGTGATGTAGTTTGTTAATTAGAAGCCTCTGGTTAACTTTGTCGAATGCCTTCACAAAGCACATTCACATGACATCAGTGTCAATATCCCCATCTATTTCTGTGACAATTCCTCGACAAGCTCTAGTGTAGTAGATGTGTTTGAATCGGTGTCATGATGTTTATCTTCAGACTGGTCATAATGTTGCTCACCAGTCTTATGAATTATCTGCTTAAAGGTCCTCTGCAGCGCGTTGGTGAACAAGACTGACATGCAACTTTGCCCGGGTGTTAGAACTGGCTGTTCTTGTTGAAAGAGATCACAGGGGCCTCTTATTTATTTATTTATTTATTGCATTTTTTGTTGTTGGTTGTTTGTAATGTGTAATGCGTTAAACTTCACTTTATACCTTGTTCTGCATGTTGATTACTTTTACCATGCAGTTTTTGTGTGCCTGTGTTACAGTTCTAGAAAATAGAACCCAATATCTGATCAGATAGGGAGAAATTACCGTTTTCTGTTCCAGACTTCAAGATTTGTGTTGAGTAAGATGGCACGAATAAAGGAAGAGACAGAGCAGCTGACACGTCAGCTGATAACCTGTGTCTCTGGCTTTCAGGTAGCAGGGGGTTTTCTTCTTCTTTTTTTGACAATGTTGAAGTGACTACTCTGTACTTGTGTAAGGTACTTATTCTAGATATGAACCAAACTCTCTTTCGCTTTGAATTCTGTTGTTTTGACTGAATTGTAAACAAAGTGGGTGTATGTAGCATACCTGCCACCCTTTGACTGAATTTTTTCTGGAATTTCTCTAATTTAGAGGTTATTCCCGGGATTCAGAATTTAGTGAAAAAATCCAGAATTTCGAAATTTAGTTTTAAAAAATGTGGGGCTTGGAGGGTCATTTGTATGTAGAGATGATGAAGTGTTTCAGGAAAAAGTGTTTTCGTACTTGATGTGCTCACAACTTATTTAGACCATTATGGACGGACTGCCCCTTTGGTGTAATAGTGTCTGTGTCTCTAGGGACATAGTCACAGTTATGAGAATCATTTGTTCATCTGCCCTCAATTTGTGTGTGTGTGTGTGTGTGTGTGTGTGTGTGTGTGTGTGTGTGTGTGTGTGTGTGTGTGTGTGTGTGTGTGTGTGTGTGTGTTCATGTGTGTGTGTGTGTGTTTGTGGTGTGAATTTTTTTTTCCCAGGAAACAGAAGAGAACTCCCTCTGTGCCTCCAGTTTGCCCAGTCCAACTTCCGCTATCATCGTTTCCTGGACGTTGACAGCCACCAGGTCAACAGGCTGTATGAAGGGTGCGAAGACAGCGACGGGGGCTTGCAAAAAACAACAGCGACATCGAAAATGGCATTGGGGGGAGGGCGTGGATGTTAGAATGTACGCCACAAGTACACACAAGTGTAGGGTCTACGACTGATTTGTATGTCTTATTTCTCAGACACAAATCACTCCCTGGTTTGACTGACTGCATAAATGCATCTTTTTTCTGGGTCCTGCTTTTAGTGAGGACTGTGTCTTCATGATCCTGTTGGTTGTTTGTTAGTCTATGTGTCAAGCTGTTGATAAAAAAAATGTTCTGTTAGAAGCGCTGATCAATCAGTCTGGGTTTTTTTTTAGACAGATGGACTAAGTGACAGTATGAAGCAACAAAACCCATCCTTCACTTGTGATGTATGATTTTCCTTTCCAATTATGAAAGGTTATCTTAATTATACATGTACATCTCAATTGCTGCTGCCCGTCTGTCTGTCATTTTGTCTACCTATCTATGTAACATGTTGGTCTCAGTGCTGGGTGTGCCTGTGTGAATACATAATTTAGTCGGTGAATGCAGTATGTTTTGCATTTCGTGATTGACACATTATCTGACAGTATGTGTAACTCAGTAAATGTATTATGTTTTGCTTTTCATCATGTCTGGCTCATTAATCAACATTGTTTAACTGCTTGCGACAGGTTGTACACCAAACTTCAGGTCCATTCTCTGGGACCGCGGGCGGAGAAACTGAAGGAACTTGTCCAGGCCTTTCTCCACTCCCCCATCTCCGAGGACCAGGGTAGCACTGGGGTGAGTAGGCCTGAGGAAATATTGGGTGGGTTGCTTTCTTTGTATGTCTGTGTCATGGGTGTACACTTGCATGCACACTTGTGTAAACAGAAAGACAGCTGCACACATATATACAGGCACACACATGTGTGCGCATACACATGCACACACACACACATGCTTATGCACACACATAGCATGTGCACACATACGTGTACACACATGCACATACATAGCAGACCGACACACATGCACACGTACAAAAACTTGCATTGACACACATCTGTGAGCGTGTGCGCGCGCGCGCGCGCACACACACACACACACACACACACACACACACACACACACACACACACACACACACACACACACACACACACACACACACACACACACACGCACACACACAACACACACACACACACACACACATACTCTCTCTCTCTCTCTCTCTCTCTCTCTCTCTCTCTCTCTCTCTCTCTCTCACACACACACACACACACACACACACACACACACACACACACACAGAGAACATATTTGATAACCTCACGCCTCATGTCAGCTGTATATGACCCACATTTCAGACGGACACCCATTATGGACTGCTGCTATTGCTTTGCCAGTTGGCCGACTCCCCTACCAGCACTGACTACCAGCCCCCACCACCGCCTGTGGAGAAGGTACATAGCCACTGTACTGAGTCAGTCATTTATCTCTTTGTTTTTTTTGTGTGTTTTTTTCTTACCTGTTTGCAGTATGAGCAGGAATTTAGTGGTATCGTAAACTTGTGTGAAGTCAGAAAACAGAAAATGTCATTTTGTTTGTTGGTAAACGAATGTGTGTAGATCAAGTGTCCTCTTGAATGAGATGCCAGTGGAGTCTGCAGTGGCAGAGAAGAAAGTCGCATCGCAGATCATCCAGTAGCTTTTCAGTCAGTCTCTGACATTTGGCCATAAAGATTTGATGAAGAACATCATCTAAGTAACAAAGCCACCGAACTGTTACGATTCTACGGATATAGGTTCCTGAGCAATGCTTGACTGCAAGCTGACAGACAAGACATGCAGCATGTACACACACACACACACACACACACACACACACACACACACACACACACACACAAAACAGTTTAGCCACCTTGTCACAAGTTGCTTTTTTTTTTTTCGTTTTTCAGATTGTAGATCTTTCCCTTTTTTTTTTTTTTTTTTTTTTTTTTTAAAATGATTTGACCTCTGTAGGATGTGTAGATTTTTTTTTTTTTTGAATTTTTTTTAATGATTTGACCTCTCTAGGATGTAAATTTTTTTTTTTTTTTAGATTTCCTATATAAGAGTTAGACATTCCTGAAAAGGCCCTGGAATTAGCTGGGCTATGGTAATATAGACGAAAACTGAAATGAAGTCTGTTGTCTGCCTTTGTGGTTCATTCTCTTCTCTTTGTTCTGGAAACTCTTCTACGCCTTTCACTTGGTCACTGTATATGACGTGGCAGTTTGTTGTGATCTGGTGACCATGTAGTGAAAGTTGTTCACGCTGTCCGCTGTAGCGAGAAGCCCCTCTCTGCATTTTCAGCCCAAATGGCCTTTTTTGTCAAAAAATGTAATATTGAAATATGCTTAATAATTTTAATTATTTTCTGTGTGGGTTGAGCAGAATGGCTGGCGCTGTCAGCATGTCGTCATCTTATCTTCCACAAGGATGTAAATGATAAAAGGCACATCTTCCACAAGGATGTCGATGATAAAAGGCACATCTGTTGACGTCTGTGAAAAGGCCTAAGGTAGCTGACTGGGCTTTGATAGTAAAACCTGTTTAACCATGATTCTGATCCTTGTGTGCACGTTATGGTCCCACTGTGTTTGAAGTTGTCTCGATGACGTCAAGTAGTCACACATCCATTTGTAATGGGGCTGTGGTCGGATGTTGTACGGTTGCTGCAACTGATTAGCTGTCGGTGAGAAACAAGTTGAGGTTGTTTTTTTTTCTCACGTCGATTTTCTTTATAACTGATTTGTTAGCGAAGAGCCCAAGAGACGCAAAAAAAAAAAAAGAGAGAGAGAGAGAGAGAGAAAATAATTGTTATTTTCAGAGCCAGAGGAAGCGTTTGACTGGGCGGCTCATTTGTTGCATGGGGAGGACATTTTTGCGGGGCGTTTTAGCGACACGTCGGTGAGTATTGCCTTGGTTTGGTTGGTTTCAATGTGGGATGACAGCAGGTGGAAACTGAAGAAAGATTAAAGAAAAATAAAGGAAGGATTGCTGTGCCACCAAACAACAGAATAAGCAAATTAGAAAACAGACGCGCTATGCATATTGACCAGATTGAAACATGTTGTGTGTCTGTTTTGTTATTTGTTTATTCTTTCATTTGGCAGCACAGCAGTTCTTTTTTTCTTTTTAACTTTGTTTAATTGGTAAGGATCACTTATCTTCAGAGCACAGATGAGCACACAAGTAATCCCAAAAGAACTGATGGAGGGATGAGTGGTGGTGGTGTCATGGGTGACTTAAATCAGAGTTGTTGTTTTACCACAGGGAGACAGGACAGGGCTGTTCTAGGTAGACAGGCTTCACACAAATAACAGCAGTGTTGGTGTACAGAAAAAGGCTTCTTATTGTGTTCTAAACAGAAGAGTATTAGAGAAATAACACTGCCCTTGGCAGACATCAAAAGGCATGTTTTCCAGACAGTTTCCTGAAAATTTACGGTACCAGTGGTGAATTAAAGAAGGCACTTTCATTTTAAAGACAGATAGTTATCAGAGAACTAGCAGGTGTTTTTTATGAAGTTGCAGTGTTTTTGTGTGGACAACATGCATTTTATAATGATAATGATAAGGTTTCCTTCCATTGAAGCTGAACGTGGATGATGCGTCCTAGTTATCATGGCTGGCTGCTTAGGGTAAGCAGTACCGCCGCGTGTGGCTGTGTAGGACCGATACAGGAATGAGTCTTATCCCCAAACTGAACACCTGTATGGAGGAGTGTCTGGTCTGCTGGAGTCGCTGTGCTCTTTTTTTTTTGCTTGCCTTCTACAGCTCTCAATACCACCTCTTCCCCTGTCTTGAGGTGTTATATCTCTCAACCTCAAGTGTTCCGATGCAGATCCCTCCCAAGACTCAATGTCGACGTTAAGACCTTTCATGTCTCTGTCTTGCACATCCGTCTCTGGCAGGTGAGGGTGGCCAGTGGGTCTCCTCCCAGATGCCCGATCATCATGGAGGTTGTGCTTGTGGATGTAGCCATCCTGCATAGGGTGAACATCCACATCCAGTACAGTCCTGTTTACCCCCATGTGATTTTGCCGTATTTTGTACACGTTTGGTGAAAATATGAAGAATAACACGAATCGTAAAAAAAAAAAGTCAGAAAAAAAATTTGGAGAGGAAGGTCTTGAGTGGTAGTTGCACCTGCAGTGTATAACCATTGTGTTTGAATGCTACAGCCAAAGAGTGACAACTGGTCAAAAATAGTGTGCACTAATTTCCACTTGGGGTTGACAAAACAACAGCAGGGACCCCTTGCTTTTACAAAATTAGAAAATTTGGAAGAAGTGTGCACATATTTTCAGGAAAATACACTCGTTTTAATGGGGAAATGCACCAAAAGCAGCTTCAGGGTAAACAGGTCTGAGAGTGTGTGTGCTTGGGAGGCCAGCTCAAGACAGGGCCTCAGCGCTGGGCACTCTCTCTTGCCAGGACGTACCCTCAATCTTGCAACTGCTCCGCAACTAGTAGGTTTTAGAGAGCTTGCAGTGTTCTTGTTGAACAAGCACTGTTGCTGATGAATTTTTGGGGAAAAGGGTTGTTTTTTTTCCATAGTCGGATAGGTATCACTTAACTAATAATGTTTGTAGGACAAAAACAAGCATTTTATTTAAGACTGGACTACTAAGAAGTTGTTGATGGAACTGAAAGAAGTCTTGTTTGGTTTCTGATGGACAGTCGTCGGAGGAGGATTTACCTCGGAGCAGCGACAGTGAAGATGATGATAATGACGATGATGATCAGCGCCGCTCAGCCGCAATGGGAGACTCCTCTTCAACTAGAGAGGAAGAGAACAGAACGCTGTCCGTGGTGCGAGGTGGTGAAGGTGTTTCCATGGAAACGACCTTGGAGCAGGACCGAGGTGAAGAGTGGCTGAACCAGCATGTGATGGTGCAGTACTGGAAGGGTCAAGGTCAGGCACAAGCAGGGGTGAGCATGCTGCCTCCAATCTCCTGCGAGACTGGTGAGTTTAGTTTAACTCTTTCAGGTTGGTTTGGCTTTTTTTTTTTTTTTTTTTTTTTTTTTTGAGACTGGGGATAAAGAATTAATAATAATAATAATGTTGATTTATATAACGCCTATTCTCTAAAAAATAGGGCTCTAAGCGCTTTACATTACCAACAACGCACACACACACACACACGCACGCACGCACGCTTGCACGCACACACGCGCGCGCGCGCGCGCGCGCGCTCACGCACGACCAAACACCCACACTCTCAGACACCCGCACGCACTCACAACAACACAGCCTGCACGCACAAGCAACACAACCACCAGGCGTGCACGCAAAAACCCATTCAGACACTCGGAAGGTAGATAAGGAAGTTGGGGGGGGGGGGGGGGGGGGGGGGGGGGGGGGGGGGGACTACGACTGAAGAAAGAAGTTAGTTTTGACGGCAGGTTTGAAAGAAGAGGGTGAAGGTAGGTGTCTGACACTGATGGGAAGTGCATTCCAGACAGCTGGTCCTTGGAAGGAAAGAGAACGTTGACCAAAAGATTTTGTTCTGACAGAAGGAATGCGCAAGAGGCGACTGTCGGCAGAGGAACGAATTCTATTAGTTTTGCACTCAGTACGACCCGTGTGAAGCTGTTACTTTAGGAATGACTGTATATATACAACTGCGATCCACGTCCTAAAAAGACAAGTCTGCTTTGTAATCCCTTGAATATGAATATAATGAGCAAATGTTTGATAACCAAGGGGGGAAAGAAAACCCTTTTGTTCTCAAGTGTAAACACTGTGCATGTTCATACATCAAGAATAAACAAAGTATACATCATTATGCATCTTTGCTGATATTTTTCTATCAAGAAGACCCAAGAGGTCGAAATGCGTTGTGTCTTGTCCTGTACTCTGTTTTGTCTGTGTCCTTGGCAGTAACTAACCCCCTCTCTTTCTAAATTTTTCTGCTAGTTTTCAACAGTAAGAGTCACTTTTCACTTGTTCAATCGGTGGTTGGTCCCTTTTTTTTTTTTTTTTTTTTTTTTAGCTTTAGTCTCAACAGCATTCCTGACTTGACTTTGATCGTTACTGGGCTGTAAGGTTGTCAAAATGAAAGTGTCAGAATGAAAATGTGGAAATCTGGTGCAGAATGCTGGGAATTACACCAAGGGTAGCCACTCGCTTAACACAACAGTATTCGCAGGTTGGCCCTTGTCTGTGTGATCCATGAGGTCACGAACCCATATTCTGTAAACCTGCTCTTCAGTCTTTCCTCGCATATCTTACGAACCCACATAATGAAACCATGGGGTTTATAGGTTGACTGGACAGCAACTTTTTTTGTGTTTTGAAAATTCTTTTTTTTTTTTGCGAGTTGCCGAGGGACGACACCAAGCTACATCACTGCAATTGTTTAACTTTCCTTTGGTATTTTAAGATTCACTTTTTTTAGGATTCACATCACTGTCGCTGTAATCAGAGCAGACAGCTGAATGAAGTCTCTATGTTGTGGGACAGGACCAGCTACCAGGTGCGCAGTGGGGAGGTGTACGCGGCGGTGGGCCGGCACATTGTCACAGAGTACCAGCTGGTGCGGGAAGTCCTGTGGTGAGTGGACACCATCGCAGCTTTCCTCCGCCGTCTTTTTCTTGCAAGGCAGCGCTGGGAAGTAGGAAAAGAAAAGGAAACTTTCAGCACACACTTACACGCACTCGCCACCAAAAATACAAAAGACAGTGTAGGGAAATGAAAGATAAATGACGGGTTCTGTCAGGCGTACTTTTATTTCTTGATTTATTAATAAATATTTGTAGAAAATAACAGTTGAATGTGGGCCAACAACACACTGCCTCTTAGTCATAGAAAGAAGGTTTGGAGTACCTAATTTGTGCCCAGGTTTGGTGGCACGCGTATGATGCATATCTGATTGAATGGCACTTCTGTTATGGATGAAAGAGGGATAAGAGGGGTAGTGGTGGGGAGATAAATAGATGATGGTAAGCTTAGAACTAGCAGCCAATAATGCTCAAGATTTCCACTTCTTTAGTTTAGTTGGGATTACGTCATTGAAAGAAAACTTGTTTTGAAAAAGGCTTTGTTAACATCCTGCTGCTGTTTTTACAAACTGAAAGGAAAGTGTGTGAATGCTCTTTTTATTTTATTATTTTTTTTGTTGTTCAGCTGCCACGCATCTTTCGAAAAAAAAATTCAACATGATATAATGGCTATACAGGATGTCATTAAAATGTATGGACGAGTGTGCAGATTAGAAAATGATTTGAAAATTAAAGAGAATTGAAAAATGTTTAAAGATAGACAGATAGATACATGCATACCCATAGACAGATAAAGACAGGACACACACATTTTTTTTTCTTAAACATCCACACCCTTTAACCCGTTGATTGCCTTTAAGCCGTCAGCTGACGCCGTAGTAAAAATGTACTCCCAGTGCCTATGGGCCGTCCACTGACGTCATGTATTTTCTTGAATTTTCATTAATTACTATTCCTATCAAAGGACTGAAATAGAGTGTGCGTAGTAAGCCTTATATGTCTGCAGTATTAAAATGATATGCAAATGACCACACGTGAGGGGAAAGACCATTTTTCCTCATCACTGACTGGATGACCAGCCAGCGCTTTGTCTCGCTTGCAAAGATGGCGGCGCAACCTTCGACGAGCGTAGCGTAGCGACCAAATCAATGTACTTACACAGCTGAGCGGGCTCTGCTAATCATTTTTGACAAAGATAATAATCTTTTATTCAGCGACTCAC
This sequence comes from Conus betulinus, assembly GCA_016801955.1. NCBI lineage: Eukaryota > Metazoa > Mollusca > Gastropoda > Neogastropoda > Conidae > Conus > Conus betulinus. The sequence goes on along the minus strand of JADBJO010004758.1, from coordinate 57,499 downwards.
TCGAGCATGAAGGTGAGATGATGATAGTGATGGAATTGCCGACCATATTCGTCAGTTATTGAGTCGTGCTGTGCGATCTCAAGAGTGTGTTCAGCTGACTGGTTACCAACGTCGAACGAGCTAGCCTAGTGTGTACTCTGCACTGTGTGCGAGTGGCCAGCGACGTGTTAGTCAGCGCGAGAGGGGAGCGCGGCCTGCTCGCGGCGTGACACGGGCAGCAGCAGGAAGGTAGGGGAAGAGGAGGAGTGAAAGAGAGGTTGAAGTCCAGCAAGGGGGGGGGCGTGGTGGGGGGGAGGGGGGCGTGGTCGTGAACTGACCTGTCTGCATGAGGTGTGAGCGTCTGGATAGACTTCTAGACTGTTTTACTTTCATTTACAGGTGTAGTGTGACAATACAAACTTTATTTTCAACTTTTTTGCTGTGTGTTCTTTTTTGGATGTGAAGCTGTAGTGGTAAATACATATGTTTTTGATTGTGCAAAAAAAAAAATCTATCCAAATCTAAATGCCTAAATATTTTTTTATGATCAAAATTAAAACAAAAGAAGCCCAGATTCAAAATCGCCATTCAATTTCCTTCAAAAATCATATATATTTCATTTTTATCTTTTGTAGTTTCTGAGCTAGAATTTTAAAGCTTTGCTGTATGTCTTTTCTGCCACTTTTAAAGCTTTCGATGTGATTTTTGGCCATTAAACTGGACAATGTATGAAACAGACTTACTGAAAGGAGAAAAAAAAAGGGAGAAAAAAAGCTAGAAGTAAGTTGCACTGACCACCTGATGATGTATATGGGCAGGATGCTGGCCGGGGTGGATGAGCTGTTTCTGTTCCACATGACTGACTCTGGGTTCCGCTTGAGGGAGGACGTGGGGCTCTCTCCACCTGACAGCGGTGAGTAATGGATGTTGTGGGTGGATTGTGGATGTTAGTGTGAGTTATGGATTTGTAGTTATGGTGTGAAGGAGGGGGGGGAGCCTCTTCCTTCTGTCTGGGGTGAGTTCTTTTGTGTTGAGATGAGTAATGGACAAGGGGGTGAGTTATGGATGTTGAAGAGTGTTTCCTACCTGACTGGGATGAGGATTTTTGTGTGTTGAGTAATGGATGATGGGGATGAGTTATGGATGTTGAGTGTGTGGTTATGGTGTGAGGGAGGATGTGGGCCTCTCGCACCAGACTGAGGTGGGTTTTTCCTTTTTTTCAATTTCAGATGTGTAGTTGATGTTGGGGATGAGAAATGAATGCATGGTTATGGTGTAAGGGAGGATGGTGGCCTCTCTCTGCCAACTGTGGGTGAATAGTGGATATATGATGAAGCTGAGGAAGTGGGTGGGGGCAGATGTGGCTTGAGAGTGAGTGTTGGTGTTTGGTGTGAACTGCAGATGTTGGGTTTATAGGTATTGGGATGAGCTATGGACATAGGGAGAGGTGAGGGATAGTATGGCTGTCGGGGTAAGTTTTGTGGATACTGGGGCGGGCTATGTGTGTATGTGTGACCAGTGGTGGATGGGTTGTAGTTACATTTAGGGTGAATATTGATGAGCATGAACCAGTTTCTCTTGGCCCATGAAACTGGTGTTAATGGGATCCCACCCCAACTGCAGCATGTCACGTCTGTCTCAGGAGTCACCCTTGGCTGTTTCTCACACCCCGCAGACATATTCAACAACAGTCCACACAAAGGTTTACCTATCACCCTTCTTTATTCATTCACTTGACAAATGGGCATTGAGAAACCAAAAACAGGTAGGGAGAAGTTTAGGGAGATAACCTTGCTATATGAACAGAAGAGAAGATATGATTTCTGAACTTTACTCCCATCCTTGCCAACCTGTTGGGTGATGGTAACTTACCGTATTAGCTGGTAAAAAAGAGGGGGGAGAAAAAATCTTTGAGCCCCTTGGATTGTCAAACCCAGGGCAGGTCAACAAGTGACCCAGCGATTTCCTCAGCAGGTACAAGTGAAGGTCCTCAGGATTGCCAAGCCCAGGGCAGGGTCAACAAGTGACCCAGCGATTTCCTCAGCAGGTACAGGTGAAGGTCCTTAGAATTGCCAGCCCAGGGCAGGTCAGCAAGTGACCCAGCGATTTCCTCAGCAGGTACAGGTGAAGGTCCTTAGGATTGCCAAGCCCAGGGCAGGTGAAACAAGTGACCCAGGTGATTTCCTCAGCAGGTACAAGTGAAGGTCCTTAGGATTGCCAGCAGCTCTCTTTCTTCACGAAAGAGGAAATATCTTTGAAAAAAAAAAGAAGAAAGAAGAAAAAAAAGACCCTCTCTGGCCTCCTGGCCACTGCGGCAAACTGGTATTGATGTTGTTCAGTCAGTGAAGACCAGGTGCACAGAAGTTTAGTTCTTTTTTTTTTTTTTACATTCCCGTTCTTCCACCCCTGAAAATGGAAATGCCTCAAGCTGTGAAAGTGGGATTTTATTTCATGAGGGAAGTCAATTAGAGGGGGCTCTGGTAGATCAAAGAAAGAGGCTAAGGTGGGCTGGATTAGACTCCCACATGGAATGTATAGCAGAATGTGGTTTGGGTCCCACATAGAAAGTGTAGCAGAGTGTAGCAAACGCTTGTTTCATGTGGAGTTAGGGCCCTCTGAGCTACACTCACCTGAAACTGGCAAAAGAAAACTTTACCCAGAGGGTCTGGCTGTACGAAAATCGCACTGTCTCTTCCAAGTAGGCAAGGTGAAAAACATAATCTAATTCTTGGCCAAACTTTATCAAGTGGGCAAGGTGAAAAATATATTCTAATTCTCGGCCAAACTTTATCTGTGACAGAGCATCACTGCTGGAAGGTAAATGTGACTTTTTATTTTTTGAGGGGGTTGGGGAACTGCTATATAGTCTAATCTTCTGGGCCTAGCATTACTCCTGCACCACCCATTTGGACTCCCCCCATCAATCGACCCATGACCTTGCCCTTTGCCCTCAGGTCAGCCTGCAGAAGTGTCTGTCCCCGCTGATGTCGCTGGCCAGTCGCCTTCACGGCTTGCAGGCCTTCGTCCAGGACATTGTTGACTCCAGCTGTCAGCTGCAAATGGCTCACCAGTCCCCCCTGGGGTCACAGACGTTCCAGGCCTTTGCCGACAGCCTGGCCAGAGTCCTGCGAGACTTCCGAGCACACCTGTCACTGCTGGAACGGGAAGCCGCGCAGCAAGGTAAGAGCGTCAGCTGCATATTGGGAATGGGGGATGGTTTTCTTTTTTGTAGCGATTATCTGGTAGATGGCTATTCAGGTCATGGGTTCAAAGGGCAGAGGGTTGTGGAGGCAAGGAAGTGAGCTGGTGAGGACTTGCCTGTGTTTTGTGTGCTGGCGGTAGAAACGCAGGGGATGGAAGTGATCTGGAATCTTTGGAAACGAGTGTTGTATTGACTGGTAGAAGGTAATAGACTGTGGTGGTCTTCGATTGGTAGGAATCTGGAATGACGCTGTATCAGAAGCTGTATTGATCATAGGAATGTAAGAAGCGATGGTGTGGATTTAGTAGAATTCGAAAGTCAGTACTATTTTGATTATAAGTGTGACGAAGAGGAATCTCACTTCTGAAAATAGCTTCATGTTACTCTAACCAGTCCAAAAACGCCTTATGTTCATGTTGAACATCGTCATGTTACCAAGATACTCATAAAAAAGAAAAAAAAATTGGGGAAAAAGCAGGGAGCTAACCACTAGAGTGACCACCCTTAGTGAGTTCACTTCGTGTGAGTCCTGTCCAAACATCCAGTTTTTCGCACCAGTACCCAGCTGAGTAGGGAGAAGAGAGGGCGTTTTGATGTTAAGACTGGTGAGTGTATCATAAACTACTTTCAGTAGTACAATTAATTTTTCTCATATTTACCTGTCCAAACAAATGCCAGAATTTGAAAAGGTAAGTGCAAGCATGCTCACATGAAGATAGAGGCAGTAAACCTACATGAGAATGTCTCTGCACAGTTCCCCAAGCCTAGACCTTGGTGTCTAAAGCTGCTAAAGGCTGTATGTTAAACGTCCCTGTGCGTAGAATGGAGGTGAACGGATTAGTCCTCACTGCCATGAAGAGAATGGCACAAAGTGTCAAGCAATAAGAATATTTGTATGAGACACAGAAGAAATGAATGACCCATGCAGAAACTCAGGAAAAGGAGAAGACCCTGTCCCAAGACGTAAAGGGATGAATGTGTAAAAGCAGTACACCCAGGCAAAACCTGGAAAAGCACTCAGAAATGACAAAAGGGCAAAACGAAAAGATGCCAACAAGTGTACGTGCAAAAGATGTATATGGCAGGGAGTGATTGTGCTGGGTAATCACTTAATCCCAAACAGGCAAAGTAAGTGGATAATCAGCAGAGAGATGCTATGGCCAAGCAGCTAAATGCTCCAGAGGCTATCAAGCACCTGCATATCTTCAGGCCATTCCCTGAGGAAGAACCTTCCAGAGGCTATCGCGATGACTGCGTCACCATAACCCTGGTGAAATACAGTCTCAGCGACAGACAAAGGAAGGACTAAAAGGCACAAGCCTTACCATTGAAACCATGGTGGAGGTGCTTCTGGGATGACTAGTGAACAGGAATATGGATGTAAATGTCCAAGAGATCAAGACTTCCTGCTCAGTCCCCTGGAAGAATGGAAACCCTAGTCTCTGAACTATCCCTAAGGAGAATTTCAGGGGAGTGTATGTATGTGTGTGTGTGTGTGTGTGGGGGGGGGGGGGGGGTAGACATGTAGCATGTAGCCTGCAGAGGACAAACACAGGCCTCCACTGCCATTCTTATTTGGAACACAGAGAGAGAATGGCCAAAAAAAATCTTGGTGAACAAGGAAGAGAAAGCTCTGAAAACATGCCCATTTGAATGAGGGAATCTACACCTCCAACAAGAACAGAAGCTTCCACAGCGTCTGAAGGAATCCAGGTTCAGTTTGGGGTGTGTGCGTGTGTGTGTGTGTGTGTGTGTGTGTGTGTGTGTGTGTGTGTAAAAAAATGAAATCTTGTGGTCCTCCTTGAAATCTGTTAGTCCTCCTTGACCACAGATAGAAAACTCTCGTCCAAAGTGAGGGCTTTCCACTGAGGAAAGGAGGCAGAGAGATAACCCCCCATGGAAGCTTCCTACCTCTGGAGTAGTAGTGTGATGCCAGATCAGTCATTGCTTCATGTATCTCACTTCTTAAAGTAATGTTTAGTCACCAGACCAGTGAATGCCTGATTATCTGACTTCTCAAGGTAATGTTTTGTCATCAGATCAGTCAGTGCCTCATTATCTGACTTCTCAAGGTAATGTTTTGTCATCAGATCAGTCAATGCCTCATTATCTGACTTCTCAAGGTAATGTTTTGTCATCAGATCAGTCAGTGCCTCATTATCTGACTTCTCAAGGTAATGTTTTGTTGCTAGATCAGTCAATGCCTTGTTCACTGACTTCTCAAGGTAATGTTTTGTCACCAGATCGGTCAATGCTTTATCTTCTCACTTGTCAAGGTAATGTTTGTCATCAAATCAGTCAGTGCTTTATTATCTCTCTTTTCAAGGTTTATGTTTTGTTGCCAAATCAGCCGGTGCCTCATTATCTCATTTCACACAGTTGAGTTTTGTTGCCAGAGGAGCACGAGTGCCTGACCATCTCCTCACTGATGCACAAGCTGTCGCCATGGCTGCCAACCCTAGAAGTGGTCTGGGAGATCTTCACAGCTGGCATTCTACAGGAAGTGGAGCCCCCGGATTCTGACGGGGGCCGCCTCAGCAGCCGGTGCAACAGTGCACGTGTTTCTCGGCTTCTGACGGCGCTATACGATGGGGTGCTGACTCAAGACAGTCTGGGACAGTGCTCAACAGATACGGTAAGTTTTTGTGTGTGTGTGTGTGTGTGTGTTTAGTTTGGGTGTGTGTAAAAGATGATTTCACGCTTAGAATGGGAGAGAAAAAAAAAATCTTTTTGTGTTTGCTCCATAATTGAAGTTACTGTAATTGCTGGCAGCGAATTATTTACAGGTTTTCCAGGTGTGTTGGTTATCTTCTGATCTGCAGTTGATCGGACAAGCTGAGAACCAGTGTTGTTGAAATCAAAGTTTGACCACTTTTCACAGAAACACACACGCTCAAACATAGACTCTCATGCTCAGACTTGCATGCTTGCACGCACGCGTGCACACGCACACACACACACACACACACACACACACACACACACACACACACACACACACACACACACTGTACAACACGCTGTAAAACACGAGTGAAAAAAAATGCCTGCACATAAACACACCTCACCCTGTTCCACACATACACATGATCGAAAGAATCTTCAGTGTTTTCACATATCTCTGATATTGTATGAAAGAGTGGGGTGGGGAGGAGTGGAAGGAAAAACAAAAACAGGAATAAAGAAGAGAAATCGATGAACTATATGTGTGGAAATTCAAGGTAAGACAGGACTGCCATTACACTGTAGAGAGGGAGAGAAAAGAGGAAGATGATGGGAATGGTTGTGGAGACGAGGGATGAAGAGAGTTGTATTGTGGAATCTGTTGGACTAGAACACATGTCATCTTTAACAGCATGTGACTAGTAAGTACAGGCCATACAGACTATCTTCCACAAAAGGAGTGCTATGTGCAACTAAAGTATCCACAAAAGTATGGTGTGGTAATTGACGGTCAAAAAAGAAATATATCATACGAACAGTTTCTTGTAATTGTAGATCTGTGTAACATTTGGGGATATTTTGTCAACCGTGCATCAAGATGTGTATGATGTACTTATCTTATGTCCTAATCCTGATATGTAGCTATTTGAAAATGCATACGATTACTGATTATTTGATACTTGAAAGATATTTTCTCTTCCACACCTGTCATTCTGCCTCCATCCACCTGAATTTTTTTTTTTCTGCCAGGTGTCAATGGTTCTTCGGCTGTTGCTGGAGACAAGTCGCCCGTACCTGGATATGATTGGCCAGTGGATCTCTGCCGGTCACCTCTCTGACCCAGCGAGCGAGTTTTGTGCTGCAGAGGTGAGGATTGTACCTGTTCATGGTTTCTGCTAGTTTGTGTTTTGCACAGCTTTCGTCAGTGTGTGTTACAGAGGCGAGGATTGTACCTGTTCATGGTTTCTGCTAGTTGTGTTTTTACACAGCTTTCGTCAGTGTATGTTACAGAGGCGAGGAATGTACCTGTTCATGGTTTCTGCTAGTTTGTGTTTTACACAGCTTTTGTCAGTGTGTGTTACAGAGGTTAGGATTGTACCTGTTCATGGTTTCTGTTAGTTTGTGTTTTACACAGCTTCCCGTCAGTGTGTGTTACAGAGGTTAGGATTGTACCTGTTCATGGTTTCTGCTAGTTTTTGTGTTTTACACAGCTTTCGTCAGTGTGTGTTACAGAGGTGAGGATTGTACCTGTTCATGGTTTCTGCTAGTTTGTGTTTTACACAGCTTTTGTCAGTGTGTTACGGAGGTGAGTAGTAAGAAACTTGTGGAGAGCGTGGCAGCAGAGAGTTCTCAGAAGAGAAGCCCCCTTCAAGCAAGTGTTTTAGCCCTTATCTCCTGACACTCTAGAGGGGTTGGGCCACACCCGGTTCCTGACTCCGGATGTCCTCTGCTGCCCCTTTTTTTTTTCATCTTGGGGACGAGCCATGGCTGGGATTCGAACCCATGACCCTCTGGACATTTGTCAGTGTGTTACGGAAGTGAGGATTGTACCTGTTTATGGTTTCTGCTAGTTTGTGTTTTACACAGCTTTCGTCAGTGTGTGCTACAGATGTGAGGATTGTACCTGTTCATGGTTTTTGTCAGTTTGTGTCTTACACAGATTCCATCAGTGTGTGACACAGAGGTGAGGATTACTTCTCTTCACAGCTTGTCTTCTGTTGGTGTGTGACACAGAGTTGGGGATAGTTCTCGTCACAGTTTTTGTCTGTCTGTTTGTGTTACAGAGATGAGGATTGTTTTTCTTCACAGCTTCTTGTCTTCAATATGTGTCGGTATGTGTTACGAAAGTGAGGATTACTTCTCTTCACTGTATCTGTCTTCTATCTGTCAGTGTGTGTTACAGAGGTTAGGATCGGTTCTCTTCACTGTGTCTGTCTGTCAGTGTGTAGTTAGGATCGGTTCTCTTCACTGTGTCTGTCTGTCAGTGTGTGTTACAGAGGTTAGGATCGGTTCTCTTCACTGTGTCTGTCTGTCAGTGTGTGTTACAGAGGTTAGGATCGGTTCTCTTCACTGTGTCTGTCTGTCAGTGTGTGTTACAGAGGTTACAGAGGTTAGGGTTATCGGTTCTCTTCACTGTGTCTGTCTGTCAGTGTGTGTTACAGAGGTTAGGATCGGTTCTCTTCACTGTGTCTGTCTGTCTGTCAGTGTGTGTTTACACATAGGTAGGTTAGGGTGTGTACAGAGGTTATCGGTTCTCTTCACTGTGTCTGTCTGTCAGTGTGTGATACAGAGGTTAGGATCGGTTCTCTTCACTGTGTCTGTCTGTCAGTGTGTGATACAGAGGTTAGGATCGGTTCTCTTCACTGTGTCTGTCTGTCAGTGTGTGTTACAGAGGTTAGGATCGGTTCTCTTCACTGTGTCTGTCTGTCAGTGTGTGTTACAGAGGTTAGGATCGGTTCTCTTCACTGTGTCTGTCTGTCAGTGTGTGTTACAGAGGTTAGGATCGGTTCTCTTCACTGTGTCTGTCTGTCAGTGTGTGTTACAGAGGTTAGGATCGGTTCTCTTCACTGTGTCTGTCTGTCAGTGTGTGTTACAGAGGTTAGGATCGGTTCTCTTCACTGTGTCTGTCTGTCAGTGTGTGTTACAGAGGTTAGGATCGGTTCTCTTCACTGTGTCTGTCTGTCAGTGTGTGTTACAGAGGTTAGGATCGGTTCTCTTCACTGTGTCTGTCTGTCAGTGTGTGTTACAGAGGTTAGGATCGGTTCTCTTCACTGTGTCTGTCTGTCAGTGTGTGTTACAGAGGTTAGGATCGGTTCTCTCTCACTGTGTCTGTCTGTCAGTGTGTGTTACAGAGGTTAGGATCGGTTCTCTTCACTGTGTCTGTCTGTCAGTGTGTGATACAGAGGTTAGGATCGGTTCTTCACTGTGTCTGTCTGTCAGTGTGTGATACAGTTAGGATGTCTTACAGTGTCTGTCAGGTGTGATACAGAGGTTAGGATCGGTTCTCTTCACTGTGTCTGTCTGTCAGTGTGTGTTACAGAGGTTAGGATCTCTTCACTGTGTCTGTCTCTTCACTGTGTCAGAGTCTGTCTTCACTGTGTGTCTGTCAGTACAGAGGTTAGGATCGGTTCTCTTCACTGTGTCTGTCTGTCTGTCAGTGTGTGATACAGAGGTTAGGATCGGTTCTCTTTCACTGTGTCTGTCTGTCAGTGTGTGTTACAGAGGTTAGGATCGGTTCTCTTCATGTGTCTGTCTGTCAGTGTGTGTTACAGAGGTTAGGATGGGTTCTCTTCAATGTGTCTGTCTGTCAGTGTGTGTTACAGAGGTTAGGATCGGTTCTCTTCACTATGTCTGTCTGTCGGTGTGTGATCCAGAGGTGGGGATGGATTCTCTTCACAGCTTGTGTAGTCGGTTTGTGCAGCAGACATGAGTATTGGTTTTCTTCTCGGGTTCTGCTGCTCCTGTCAGTGTGTGTTACAGAGGTGAGCGTTGGCCCTCGTCACTGCATGTATCTGTCAGTTTATGTTACAGAGAAGATAACTGTTCTCTTCTTGACTTGTGTCTCCTATTAATGCATGTTACAGAGGTGAGAACTGGTTTTCTGTATTGTTTCTGTCTGTCAGTTTGTGAGGACTGGTTCTCTTCATGGCTTCTGTGTTACGGGGGTGAGGACTGGTCCTCTGTAGTGCTTCTGTCTGTCCTTGCCTATCACTGTTGGGGGTCATATAGTATGGATACACAGACTTCAGTATAGTAAAGCGACAACAACAAAGTCAAATCACTTTTCCAATCTGTTGATTTTTGCTCACCAGAGTCCTTGTGTTCACCTGTGTCACATTGTGTTCACCTGAGTCCTTGTGTTCAACAGTCTCACATGGTTCACTTGAGTCCTTGTGTTCAACAGGCTCACATGGTTCACCTGAGTCCTTGTGTTCAACTGTCTCACACGGTTCACTTGAGTCCTTGTGTTCAACAGGCTCACATTGTTCACCTGAGTCTTTGTGTTCAACAGTCTCTCACATGGTTCACCTGAGTCTTTGTGTTCAACAGGCTCACATGGTTCACCTGAGTCCTTGTGTTCAACAGTCTCACATGGTTCACCGGAGTCCTTGTGTTCAACAGTCTCACATGGTTCACCTGAGTCCTTGTGTTCAACAGTCTCATGTGGTTCACCTGAGTCCTTGTGTTCAACAGTCTCACACAGTTTCACCTGAGTCACACAGTCTCACATGGTTCACCTGAGTCCTTGTGTTTCAACAGTCTCACATGGTTCACCGGAGTCCTTGTGTTCAACAGTCTCACATGGTTCACCTGAGTCCTTGTGTTCAACAGTCTCACATGGTTCACCTGAGTCCTTGTGTTCAACAGTCTCCCGTGGTTCACCTGAGTCCTTGTGTTCAACAGCTTCACATGGTTCACCTGAGTCCTTGTATTCAACAGTCTCATGTGGTTCACCTGAGTCCTTGTGTTCAACAGTCTCACACGGTTCACCTAGTCTTTGTGTTCAACAGTCTCACACGGTTCACCTGAGTCACACAGTCTCACATGGTTCACCTGAGTCCTTGTGTTCAACAGTCTCACACGGTTCCCCTAGTCTTTGTGTTCTCCAGTGTCCCTGTCAATGACGCGTGTTATTCCCATTATTTCAACCCTGCAGTGAAGTTCACAGCACCCCCATACCTTACATCACCTGGACCTTTCAGTGCAGTTCAGAATACTGGCCCCCTCTGCTGTCCTGGCAGATGCCTGGACGGTCGGGGATCTTCACATCCCTCTGCCCCTTCACTCATAGGCAGCAGGGGAGAGGCAGTGCAGTCTGTCCAGGTGTTGCCATGCCTGCCACTCATTCTGGCTTTCCAGCACGCAGCCACACCCCAGTGTCGTTCAGTCTCTGCCTGAAAACAGCAGTCCTCAGGAACGGGTCATAGGGCAGTCCACTAGATGAGACACAGCACTACTGTTGAGTGACTTCAGTGGTGTTGTTAATAAGAATGGGAATGTTCCAAGCGCTTTATCTTTGAGGAGCTCAGAGCGCTTACAAATACGCAAGCAAAGCTTAGTTACACACAGGGAAAGGAAAAGTTTGCCAGTTAAAAAAAGAATGGTATGTTTGTTAATGCATATGCTGCAGAAGACTGACAGTAATACCTATCCACACAAGCATGTAAGTGCTTCCACACACACACACACACACACACACACACACACACACACACACACACACACACACACATACATACATACATACACACACACACACATACATGTATACACATACACACACACATTCACACACACACACACACACATACATACACACACACACACACACACACACACACACACACACACACACACACACACACACACACACATGCATACTCGTGTGTATGTATGTGTGTGTGTGTGTGTGTGTGTGTGTGTGTGTGTGTGTGTGTGTGTGTGTGTGTGTGTGTGTGTGTGTGCCAGTGAAACAAGAAAATGAAATAGATATTGACAGGACAAGAACTGATTACAGGAGCTTCTGTAAAGATCTGTTTAGTCGTACCTGTTCTGATCAGCATAATTATATGCTAGACACCCACCTACTAAGCCCCCATACTGACAACCATCATGGGTTTAGCCACACACACACAGCACAAGCGCTTATCCCTCAGGAGACTGCCATCACGTCAATCTAACAACAGTCCCCATGAACCGACTGGTTTTAACCCAAAGTCTCTCTCCATCCGCTGGGCAGGAACCCGAACATCCAGTGCTTGGATGAAACGTTCTGGGAGCGGGCCTTCACCCTGACAATGCTGCCAAGGGAAACAACCCACCTGCCCACGACACCTCCTCCACCTCCTCCCTGTCCTCGGCAGGCCGTTGTGCGGAGGGGGAGGAGGAGGGCAGGGTGTTCCAGGAGGCGGTGGACGCGGCACCGCAGTTCCTGCGGGCCGTGATGCGGGAGGTGGTGCTGACAGGGAAGTCGATGGAGCTGCTGCAAGCCCTGGGACGTCTGCCTGAAGTTCTGCAGTCTGTTGGACAGGGGGGTGAGACTAGTGAGAGCGAAAAATGGGGGGGGGGGGTGGAGGGGGGGAGACAAACAGATGATTCAGATGGGCTTGGGGAGAGGGGGGAGATAGACATAGGGGGTGGAGACAGAGATTGGTGGAGAGTCATGTAGTTGAGACAGAGTGGTAGGTGAGCAGACTGGTAGGTCAGACAGACTGTAGGTCAGACAGACTAGTAGGTCAAGCAGACTGTAGGTCAAGAGAGGTCAGACAGACTGGTACGTGAGACAGACTGATAGGTCAGACTGTAGGTCAGAGAGACTGATAGGTCAGACATGCTGGTAGATCAGACAGACGGGTAGGTCAGACAAGATAGGCATTGGGGTGAAAGAGTAGAGCTGATATATGGGGGTGAAAGAGTAGAGCTGATATATGGGGGTGAAAGAGAAGAGCTGATATATGGGGGTGAAAGAGAAGAGCTGATGTATGAGGTGAAAGAGTAGAGCTGATATATGGGGTGAAAGAGCAGAGCTGATGTATGGGGTGAAAAGAGCAGAGCTGATGTATGGAGGTGAAAGAGCAGAGCTGATGTATGGGTGAAAGAGCAGAGCTGATGTATGGGGGAGAAAGAGCAGAGCTGATGTATGGAGGTGAAAGAGCAAAACTGATGTATGGGGGGTGAAAGAGAAGAGCTGGTGTATGGGGGTGAAAGAGAAGAGCTGGTGTATGAGGGTGAAAGAGAAGAGCTGGTGTATGGGGGTGAAAGAGTAGAGCTGGTGTATGGGGGTGAAAGAGAAGAGCTGGTGTATGAGGGTGAAAGAGAAGAGCTGGTGTATGAGGGTGAAAGAGGAGAGCTGATGTATGGGGGTGAAAGAGAAGAGCTGGTGTATGAGGGTGAAAGAGTAGAGCTGATGTATAGGGGTGAAAGAGAAGAGCTGGTGTATGAGGGTGAAAGAGAAGAGCTGGTGTATGAGGGTGAAAGAGTAGAGCTGATGTATAGGGGTGAAAGAGAAGAGCTGGTGTATGAGGGTGAAAGAGAAGAGCTGGTGTATGGGGGGTGAAAGAGTAGAGCTGGTGTATGGGGGTGTGAAAGAGTAGAGCTGATGTATGGGGTGAAAGAGTAGAGCTGATGTATGGGGGTGAAAGAGCAGAGCTGATGTATGGGGGTGAAAGAGAAGAGCTGGTGTATGAGGGTGAAAGAGAAGAGCTGGTGTATGAGGGTGAAAGAGTAGAGCTGGTGTATAGGGGTGAAAGAGAAAGAGAAGAGCTGGTGTATGAGGGTGAAAGAGAAGAGCTGGTGTATGGGGGTGAAAGAGTCGAGCTGGTGTATGGGGGTGAAAGAGTCGAGCTGGTGTATGGGGGTGTGAAAGAGTCGAGCTGGTGTATGGGGGTGAAAGAGTCGAGCTGATGTATGGGGGTGAAGAGAGTAGCTGATGTATGTATGGGGGTGAAAGAGCAGAGCTGATGTGTGGGGTGAAAGAGTAGAGCTGATGTATGGGGGTGTGAAAGAGTAGAAACTGGTGTATGGGGGTGAAAGAGCAGAACCGATGTATGGCGGTGAAAGAGCAGAGCTGATGTATGGGGGTGAAAGAAAGAGAAGAGATGGTGTATGAGGGTGAAAGAGAAGAGCTGGTGTATGGGGGTGAAAGAGTAGAGCTGGTGTATGGGGGTGAAAGAGTAGAGCTGATGTAAGGGAGTCAAAGAGTAGAGCTGATGATGTATGGGGGTGAAAGAGCAGAGCTGATGTATGGGGTGAAAGAGTAGAGCTGATGTATGGGGGTGAAAGAGCAGAGCTGATGTATGGGGGTGAAAGAGCAGAGCTGATGTATGAGGTGAAAGAGCAGAGCTGATGTATGGGGGTGAAAAAGAGTAGAGCTGATGTATGAGGTGAAAGAGTAGAGCTGATATATGGGGGTGAAAGAGTAGAGCTGATGTATGGGGGTGAAAGAGTAGAGCTGGTGTATGGGGGTGAAAGAGAAGAGCTGGTGTATGGGGGTGAAAGAGAAGAGCTGATGTATGGTGGTGAAAGAGCAGAGCTGATGTATGGGGTGAAAGAGTAGAGCTGATGTATGGGGGTGAAAGAGTAGAACTGGTGTATGGGGGGTGAAAGAGCAGAACCGATGTATGGAGGTGAAAGAGCAAAACTGATGTATGGGGGTGAAAGAGTAGAGCTGATGTATGGGGTGAAAGAGTAGAGCTGATGTATGGGGGTGAAAGAGTAGAGCTGATGTATGGGGGTGAAAGAGAGTAGAGCTGATGTATGGGGGTGAAAGAGTAGAGCTGATGTATGGAGGTGGAAGAGCAGAACTGATGTATGGGGTGAAAGAGCAAAACTGTTGCATGGGGGTGAAAGAGCAAAACTGATGTATGGGGGTGAAAGAGTAGAGCTGATGTATGGGGGTGAAAGAGTAGAACTGGTGTATGGGGGTGAAAGAGCAGAACCGATGTATGGAGGTGAAAGAGCAGAACTGATGTATGGGGTGAAAGAGCAGAGCTGATGTATGTGGTGAAAGAGTAGAGGTGAAAGGCATGGAGGTAAAAGGGCAGAGCTGTCAAGTTCATTGCTTTTGCCTTAGTATGCTACAATTCGATTGGAAAGGATATGCTGCTGCAGGTTGTGGTGAAATGCTACATGGAGAAATACCAATTTTGAAACTTAAGAAAAAGATACTTCATGGACTCAGTGCAACTTAAAGGGAACCAAGACAGGGAAGAACTTTTAGACCATAGACTTATTTTGTTAAAAAAAAAAATGATTAAGCTTGGTCAGGAGAGGATGAAAAACTTAGGAACATTCACTAAAGACAATCACAATTTAAAAAAAATTTTTTTTTTTTTGCCTTATTGGTTGCGTTGTCAGCCATTTTGATTTTTTTTGTAGGTCAAAATCAAAACCATACAATTACTAGCAAGATTCCATTAGTCCTCTATCACGTCTGTTCAAAGGGGTGTGTGACTGAAAGTGCTATTGAGTCTGACTTGTCACTATGCACACGAGTGTCACTCATGAATTTGGAGTGCTACACTTAAAACGTTGAAATAATCCACTTTGTGCTTTTTTAGACCTTGGTAGCTTTGAAAGAGACAGACTTGTAAGACAGACATGGGTTGAGGTAGAAATGAGTTGAAGCAAGCATGTAGGTGAGATAGGTATGAGACAGACATTGGGTGAGGCAAACATGCAAGTGAGACAGGTATGAGACAGACATGTAGGTGAGACAGGTATGAGACAGACATTGGGTGAGACAGACATGTAGGTGAGACAGGTATGAGACAGACATTGGTGAGACAGACATGTAGGTGAGACAGGTATGAGACAGACATTGGGTGAGACAGACATGTAGGTGAGACAGGTATGAGACAGACATTGGGTGAGACAGACATGTAGGTGAGACAGATATGAGACAGACATTGGGTGAGACAGACATGTAGATGAGACAGGTATGAGACAGACGTTTGGTGAGGCAGACATGTAGGTGAGACAGGTATGGGGATGAGACTGACATGAGTCATACAGACATGTAGATGAACGGATATTGAAGGACAGGACAGGAGGGGGGGGGGGGGGACAGACATAAGCAAGACAAATATGTAGATGAGACTGACATTGGGGAAAGGACAGTCAGGGAGGGGAAGGGGGGGGCGCGGGGGACATAGATTAAGACAGACATTGGGGGTGGAAATAAACAAACTTTCCACGTGAATAGGCATAGCAGGCAGCATTTATCTGGAGGTGTGTGCCTGTGAGTGTTTTGCCATTGGATGACTCCCTTGATGTTGTGTGGCCTTTTAGTCACCATGCAGATGTGTCAGAATCCTCAACTGGTTGAAGATGTGCAGCTAAGAAAGGAGGATGTGAAAGTGGAAGATTGTTCAAATGTTTGGGTAATTGGATAAGTGTTTCAATTGTACACATTCTTTTTAATGTTGTTGGAAAATCAGACATTTATTGTTTGAGTCTGCGTTTTTATGTGTGTGGTGGTTTTTTGTTGTTGTTGTTGTGTTGTTGTTTTGTTTTTTTTTAAAGTTATATACAAAATGTGTGTGTGTGAGAGAATGATAAATTCTGTGTAGTAAAATTTTTGTAACATGATTGTACAAATTTGATTAAAATGTTTCTTATACATAAATTATTTTGATTTTGGTGTACAGCTAGCCTTGTTTTTGTGTGTGTGTGCACGCGCACGTGCGTGCATATGTGTGTGTGCGTGCACATGCGCATGTTCAGTTTGCTTGTGATGCTTTCAATTTTGTAAACCAAACACATCTCAGTGTCTGTTGTTTATTTTGTGTTATCTGCTGGCGATTTTCAGCATTCGCTGACAAGTCTCTGTACCAGCTTTTCGTGGGCTCCCTGAAGGAAGTGCTGGGAACTCGACCTTCCAGAGAAAAAGAGCTGTACAGGGAGACAACTCTGACCACTCGTCTGTACGTCCAGCACCTGCAGATGGAGAACCGCGTGACGGGAACAGAGGACTGGCTTCTGAAGATCAACTTCCAGGCTATTTTCAGCTCTGTCTTCACAGAGAAAACTGTGGAGGAGGACCCCTATGACCTGAAGTAAGCCACTGTCAGGGGTGTCACAGTATTCTTTAGTCCTTTGAATGAGACTATAAACGGAGTTTCCGTGTGAGAACGCACGCATAACATCTTGCACACACGTAAAATCCCATCACCAACTTTCGGAACAGAAGGCTAGTTTGGCCGTTGGTATGGATGACACGTTACACATAGCATACACCATGCATGAGAAATGGAAAGAATGAAGGAAGTAAGGGAAATTGAGTGAACGATATTGAATGACATGGACTGGATGACACGGAAAAACAACCAGCACCAGCTGGCAGCTCTTTAGTCGGCACTACCCAGGTAGGCAGCCCGTGGTGTAAACGAGTGTGGATTGTAAAGCGCTTAGAGCTTGGTCTCTAGCCGAGAATAGGCGCTATGTAAGTATTCATTATAATAATATAACATTCTTCCTCCTCTGTGTCTTGGGATGCTACCAGGTTGAGCGATCTTATTGTGGGATATTGACTTTGATGAAGTGATGGCCCTGCTATGGCCCTTGATGATGAATTAAACTGAATTTGCTGATGAATGTAGTGTTAGGTGTCGCAGAGTACTGCCATGTAGAGTTGTCTGTTAATGAATATAGTGCTTGGTGTCACTGACTGCTGCCTGTTAGAGTGGCTTTGGTTATGAGTTCATATATTCTTTTTTTGCCCTTTTGAGAGGTTTGTTGATTAATACATGTTTTGTGTCACTGAGTACTGCCTGTTTGAGCAGTCTCAGTCGTGAAGTAATACAGCATTCAGTGTCTCTTAATACTGTCAGCGTTGTTCTCAGTTGTAAACAAACACAGTGTTTTATGTCGTGTTTGCTGCCTCTTTGAGTAGTCTCAGTGTCATTATCTGTTGATTGATATGATATTTTATGTGATAGAGTACTGCCAGATTGAAAGGGTTTTTGTGTCTGCTTTGTTAATTGATGTAGTGTTTTTGTGTCGGTAAGTACTGTCTGAGTTGTGTAAGCACATGCTTTGTGTGTTGATTATAGTGGGTGTGCGTCCTGGAGTTTGTCAGTTTGAGTGGTTTTAGTTAACGCTGTGCCTTTTAATATAGAGAAGGTTTTATGTGATTAAGTCTTACCAGTTTGAGTGGCTCAGTATTTGCTTTGCCTGAAAATCCCATCAAGAGTGTTTTTTGTTTCTACATATCACCAGTTCTTTCCCAAATTTGTCTCTGTAGGCTTGTCAGCAGGAACATGCTGTGTCAGATACCAGTCACCTGGGAATTCACAGAATTCTGTGAATCAGGAAGCCGGAAATACATTTAAATATATGCAAATAAAAGAGGCAGAAATAGAAACAAACAAAAAAGAAAAAGAAGATTAAGTAAGTGTATCTCAAATTTAAACAACCTTAGTTCTACTTCTTTCGGTTTAAAATCCACTTCATCTTCGATACAAGATGGGTGCTGTGTTCAAGGATTCGAGGTCATGAAGGAAAGCTTTTCTAACTGTGCGCAGCCTGTATATCTCTCTATGCCCCAGAAATAGTGATGCCTTTGTCTGGTAGATGAAAGAGTTGGAATTTTCGCTTTCTTATTGGAGGGGTCCTAAATATTTCTTTTGGTTCATCGCCTTCCTCCAGGCTAGACACGACTCTTGTTAACCTCGATGTCAAAATGATGTCAGTGTGTATGATGTCTGCCCACCCTCCCTCTGCTCTCCCAGTGTTCACAGAGATCGGCAGACGACAAGGACGTCTATCCATGTGTGTTTCAGGGCATTGGGCCTGGTGGAAGAGGCCTACGTCAGCCCCATCCACTTCTGTTCCGTCGCGCTGCCTGTACCCCCACGTCCGTCACCGCTACCACCACGTGTGCTCTGGCCTGCTGCACATCCTCAAGACGGAGTACAAGCTGATGGACTACCTCCATTCCATGCAGGTACACACACATGCACACACACACACACACACACACACACACACACACACACACATTCAGACTCATGCATACGTAACACTGGTCCAGCATGCAGGTACGCACATACCATTGCCCTGGTAGGCAGGTAGCTGGAACAGGCGATACTTAGAAATTGTGGCGTCATATTTTTTCACTCACCCCACCACAGTTGAGTTGAGGAATAAAGGAACTGCAGGCCCTCTGTTCTGTTTGGTGTTCAGGCATTAGCTGAGATGTGATTCATCCCCTATCTTGTGGCAAATTGAGAGATAAAACAATGGCTCATTCTTTGTTTTCATCGTCCTGAATGTTTTCTATCTTAAGAAGACCTAAGAGGTCGAATCAGTTGTGTTTTGTCTTGTAATTTGTTTGTCCATGTTAACCGGCAGGTTATTTTTAAAATTACTTTTTTAAGATTAACATAAAACAGTAGTTTTCTCATTATTGATCTCTTGATTCTGAATTATTTTTAGCAATGAAAAATATCCCACGGGGGATGTCTAGAGCTCTTTCAGTAAAAATCGTTCCCTCCAGTCCGGAAGTTTTTGTGCCTGTAACGTACACTTTTTCTGCCGCATGCTTCCGTTCTTCCTGTGTTTATTTTTGTCTTTCTTTAGTCGTCTGCGGTATTTTTGCTGTCTTTGTGGATCATTCTCCTGCCTTTGTTGTGAAAACATTTATTGTTTTTTATTGTGGCAACGTATGTCATCTGTGTTGTTTGGTTGTAGGTAGTCAAAATGGGACCCATTGTCCAGAGTGAACACTTGCTGCCCATTCTGTTTTGTGTGTCAGCCCATTTGATCTTTTTATTTTATAAATTTTTATTTTTGTATTTATTAATTTATTTTCATACATTTGAGAGCTAGAACTTCCCATGAGATTTTTAGTTTCCATGGGACAAGTGGATAAGAAAATGTACTTGTAACCCCAAATTTCTGCTGGCTCCACCATGGTAAAAAGTGTGAAAAGTAAGTATGGTCTGCTTAGGTTGGGATGTCCATACCGTCTGTCAGCGAACACATAGGAAGATATACTTGTTCCATCTGTTGTGTCCGTTTCATTGTTTGCCTTCAATGCTTTGCTGTCTCCTTTCCGCTCTCTCTTAGCACTGTTGTCTCCTTTTGTGTGTGTGTGTTTTTACCTACTGTATTGTTTCCCTTCAATGTGTCGTAACTGTGCAATTGTCTCCCTTTCAATCTTTATTCAATGTGTTGTCTCCCTTCGACTTCATTTTTTTCAGCTGTTTTCTCCATTTCTTACTTTGTCTTGCCTGCATCTCCCTTTTATTCTCTGTCCTTCCTGCTGTTCTCTATGATTTTTACTTGGTCTTTCCTGCCTTGTTGTCTTCTGTGTACTCTGTTCTTCCTGCTGTTTTCACTGTTCCTCACTTTGTCGCTTTTGCTATGTTGTCTCCCTTTTGTTTCTCTGTCCTTTCTGCTGTTTTCTTTGTCTCATGCTTTGTCCTTTTCTGTTGTCTCCCTTGTATTCTTTGACTTTCTTGAGAGGAGGGTTTCACGAGGAGTACACATGTGTGCAGCATTTCTACCTGATGTCGGCGGGAGACGCCATGTTTGACTTCTACACCCAGATCTTTGACAAAGTAAGGTGGTGTGTTCTGTGATCACGCTTTGAAATAAACTGTGTGTGTGTGTGTGTGTGTGTGTATGCATGTAAGTGTGTCCTCTGGTTTTCATAAATGTGTGTGTGCGTGCTTGTGCACAT
The DNA here is from genome assembly GCA_016801955.1 of Conus betulinus. Taxonomy (NCBI): domain Eukaryota; kingdom Metazoa; phylum Mollusca; class Gastropoda; order Neogastropoda; family Conidae; genus Conus; species Conus betulinus. Next base: position 37,190 of record JADBJO010004758.1, on the reverse strand, counting down.
TTATGTCTTTGGTTTGCTTGTGTGAGTATGCATTGTGTGTGTGTGCTGAAGTATTCACGTTGACAGTTCTCATCAAATGCAGAGTGTTACAGGTCAAGCTCAGTAACTTGAAACATGAACACAGAATTACCATACAAATGCAGCGAAACAAACAATGCTCATATTGGGATGTCTTTTTCCCCCTTTCAATACAAGTTCTGCTTTGACCATAATCATTTAATAAAAATTACATTACTGCATACACACATAGACTACAAAATATGTCTACTATGGTATGTATTTTATAAACATAGATTTTGTTAGGCTGATACAAAGTATGTTTTCTAATGTAGACCATAATACATGATCGTACTTTATTACACAGTTATTTTTGACATATTTAAAATCTCATATTTAAGAAACCGTATTTGTTTCATTTTTTTTTTGTCATAATAGTACGTGTAAATATAGTTCAAAATTTACACTGTCTATAGTAACAATAAAACAGAATAATATATGAGTGTGCGTTTGTAATGTTTCAATGTATTTTGACAACTTCCTGCATTCGAACATTGGTGCTTTGTTGCTCCTCTCTCATTCCTGTGTATCTTGTAGACTTGTCAGTGTGGTAAATATGTTGCCAAGTGCATTTCTTTTTCTGTTCACATGAAATGCACCCCAGATTGTCTTGCAAACATTATTTTTTTCGCCAGTGTTTATGATATTTATACAGAACTGAGATCAATAGTACTAAGAAGAAAAAAAAAATGGAAAAAAGAGGAAAATTTCCCCCTTTTTTTTTTTTTTTTTTTTTTTTTTTTTTTTTTTTTTTTTAGTCTGAATGGAACAGTAGACTTTCAGTCCTCTCTCTTCATTGCTTTTTTCCATGGCCCACAATGCAAATTACCATTTTTTTTTTTTTCAAATGCCTGTGGAACAGATGCGACATCAGGAGATGTGGCGAGAACCTCCAGCCTCACTCTGGCCTTACAGGAAGCTCTACAATCCCATCATGCTCAGCATGTCAGCCGGTCAGTTGTCTGCCATCATCATCATTTTCATTGTTTATTTCTCACTGTCCAGTCCAAGGCTGTTGTTTCTGGGTCAGACCTGTGCCCCCATGGTTGGGAGCTTGTCATTTATATGGTAAGCAGAATATGGGCTGAAAGCTTTACAAACAAAAAAAAAACTACACCAAATAAAAGTTTCATGCTATGTATTTACCACATTGTGTGGTGTCGCAGCATTTAGAATTCTAAACGACGCAGACAGTTGGGCCCAGTGCAAATCTGACGTGACAAGAAAGCCTCCAGCAAACTATTTGTTTCTTATTCAAGGATTGATATTTGTAAAAAAAAAAATTATTGGGTAACAGAACTGCACCTTACTAGACAGCATTGCCCATGTATGTTAAAAGAACTAATAAACGTTAACATTTGCACACACCTTGAATAGAGAAAAGAAGTATCAGTGACCTAGAATTTTTCTGTGGTGAATGATAGGCAATACATAATCTACATGTATTCATTTGGATGATGCGTGAGCGCGTGTGCGCACACTTCTGTTGTATACTTCTTTTATGAAGTGGACTGAGAAATTTGAAAATCTGCAAAGCAAAGTCTAGGGCGTAGCATTAAGGAAGATGGAGCCCATTCTTCTTCCTCAGCTTCAACCCACCCTGAACTGAATCAGGAACCCATGTAGTGCTGGGTGGACAGAGGTGTTCAACGGGTATAAATCCACCCAATGAATGGTTGTGTTTCATGACAGTCAGTTTTCACAGATGAATGCTGTAAACGTTTGATTACAGGCCCTTTAATGAAAATAATGTGTCGTTTTTTTTTTTTTTTTTTTTTCTCTTTCATTTGGTTGTTATCTTCCATAACCCTCTCTTCCTCCTTCCCGCTCCCCCACCCCTTTTCAGTTTATGTAGAAGTATAGAAATGATGTCTGTACCGTTTTAATTCTTTTCCCTTTACCATGCTAGTTGTTTTCTGTAATCTCTCAAGTTTATCTACACCCAGGGTCACTCTGTCATACGTTGAACTCCAGCGGTTCCCAAAGAGCTGCAGGTGCCAAGCTGACACAGTGCTCTCCTTATCAGGAAACCTGGAGGTCTGTGTGATTTAGATCTCCTGGGGGAGAGGCTTTTTGGAATCACTTGCAGTTGGGAAGATGAGCATGCTTGGTCTCGCCCCATCTTGTGCATGATGTAGATTTTCATATCTGCCCCCTGATAGCTGTCTCTGTCCTCAGGTTATCCATCACCATGGAAACGCTGCCCAAGACTCGCGAGCGTAGTGCCGTCAGTTCCACAGACTGCATTCGTCTGAATTTTGCGGTAAGGGATCCCCCAGTGTGAAGTCTGTGGTCCTCTGGTGTGATGTGTGTGTTACCTCCCAGTGTGATGTGTATGATCCCCTGGTGTGATGGGTATGATCCCCTGGTGTGATGGGTATGATCCCCTGGTGATGCATATGATCCCCTGGTGTGATGTATATGATCCCCTGGTGTGATGTGTATGACCCCCTGGTGTGATGTGTATGATCCTGGTGTGATGTGTATGATCTGTGGTGTGATGTGTATGATCCTGGTGTGATGTGTATGATCCTGGTGTGATGTATATGATCCCCTGGTGTGATGTGTATGACCCCCTGGTGTGATGTGTATGATCCCCTGGTGTGATGTATATGATCCCCTGGTGTGATGTGTATGATCCCGCTGGTGTGATGGGTATGATCCCCTGGTGTGATGTGTATGATCCCTAGGTATGATGTGTAACTATAATCCTGTGGTGTGATGTGTATAATCCTTTGGTGTGATCTCCAGATGTGATATGTATGATCTCCCGATGTGATGTGCGTTACATCCATGTGTAACATGTATGATCTCCCAGTGTGATATGTATGATCTCCCGATGTGATGTGTACTATCCCTCTTTGTAACATATACAATCCTCTGATGTAATTTTTATGTCCTTGGTCTGATGTGATCACTCTGTGTGATGTGTATGATCCGTCGGTGCCCTCGGTGTGATGTGTATTATCCTCCCCATGTGATGTGTATGAACTCCGCTGAGCCCCCCCCCTCCCCCTCCCCCCCCTCCTCGTGCTCTCCAGTGTGATGTGTATGGTCCCTGGAGTGATGTGTATAACATCCCCATATGATGTGTATGATCCACTGGTGTGATGTGCATGGTGTGATGTGAAGTGTATGTTCTCCCTATATGATGTGTATGATCCCCTGATGTGATGTGTATGATTTCTGTGTGATGTGATGTGTATTTCTCCCCATATGATGTGTATGATCCCCTGGTGTGATGTGTATGATTTCTGGTGTGATGTGATGTGATGTGTATGATCCTCCAGTGTGATGTATTTGCACCCTGTGCGATGTGTTTCTGAATTATCTGACACATCTTATTCACCTGGTGAATGCTTGCATCAACGAAAGGAGACTTTATAGTGGCTTGATTGTTTTAAATGTCTGTGTGTGTGAGGGAGGTTAACCGCTTTTTGCACACATGTGTAAGTGTGTGTATCCATGTGGTCTGTTCTTTATTGAGAAGCATTCTTTCCAGTAGGAATAATTCAGCACCCTTCTGCAAAAAGAGCCATCCTGGGAACCCCTCTGTCTGCAGTGGAAGATGTCTCATACATTGTAATGATATGTTGATATCTGTAGCACAACTGCTTTCCTACTTTGACAAGCCACTTATAAAAGTTCTCAAACGACTTCTTGTTTGAAATGGCTCAGAAAGGTTTTGAAAAGGAACTAAGCTGGCTGTTCACTTGCTATAAATCCTGACTTGAACAGTTGTCAGCATTTGCATCATCTTATGATGTTTCAGCAGACATGAAGAGAATCAAGCCAGAGTTGGGTAGTTGCGTTCTGTTTAATGTAGTCATACACATCACACCAGGGGATCATACACATCACATGGGGAGAACACACACATCACATCACACCAGAAATAATACACATCACACCAGAAATAATACACATCACACCAGGGGATCATACACATCACATGGGGATGTCATACACTTTGATCAGTTATTTTTTTTTTTTTTCCAAACTGACTGATTGTTTTCATACTGACGTTTGGAATGGTATTATCATTCATACGTGTATCACATATATGTTGCAGTGGTCAGACCTTTTCAAAATGGCCTTCTCTCTCTCTCTCTCTCTCTCTCTCTCTCTCTCTCTCTCTCTCTCTCTCTCTCTCTCTCTCTCTCTCTCTCTCTCTCTCTCTCTCTCTCTCTCTCTCTCTCTCTGTCTCTCTCCTCTCTCTCTCTGTCAAATATGCGCAGGTTCCCTGGCCAGTGGATGTGGTTGTAAACAGCAAATGCCAGGACTTGTACAACCAGGTGTTTCGTTTTCTGCTGCAAATAAAACGTGCCAAGTATGGACTTGACCAGTTGCGTTTCTCAGGTACTGTTGGAAGTGGGTTTTTTTTTTTTTGTTGTAAAAAATGATTCAGTGAGTGAGTGCTACAGTGTTGTGAATTGTTAGACTGATGAGTCACTGGAGTTAGGATTAAGATTGTTTATACAGGTCTGTTTACCCTTATGATTTTGCCATAATTTTTACGAAAATTACAGGAATTATGCACACACACACACACACGCACACACACACACACACACACACACACACACACACACACACACACACACACACACACACACACGCAGGAAAACATTACAGGAAAAAAAATCAAAGAAAGAACATTGTTAAACGTGAAGTTTCGTCTGCTACTGTTTCGATCAAAAGCAGTAAGAAGACATCTCCCAGTGTGCCTTACGTCTTTTACCTTGTCAAAGATGGCGACGAAGCGGTCTTGCGTGCCAATGGTCGGCTCTTCCAAATCTTCAGAAGTTGCAAAAGTATTGCGATTATGAATAATAATTTTTTTTTTTTTTTTTTCAAATTACAAGTTTTTGTTTGAGATATTACAGGTGCATGAATTTGGGGTAAACAGGTCTGGTTTATATGTGAAAGAATTGATTTCTTTTGTTAGCTGGAACTTGGGAAACACAGATCTGACTTGCTTATGGAGAGGAAAGTGAGTGGTGGCCTTTCCTATAACGGTGAACTGAAACAACTATTGCCAAGTCATGAGAATGTTCATGCCAATCAACAGTATTGTGTAATCTGACACACAGCAATATATATATATATATATTTTAAATGGAGGTTAAAAAACCGAAAAAATTGTTTCAAGCTATTGCTCTCGTCACATATATACATATATACATTCATACATATATAGACAGATAGATATTTTTGATATATATATATATGTGTGTGTAAGTATATTTATACATATATACATTTATACATATATAGACAGATAGATGTGTACAGTTTATATGTGTGTGTGTGTGTGTAAGTAAAGCCTTGGGTTCCAAAAGTGTTACATTGTTACCAAAGGCAGGAAATGCAACAGTGTTGTATATTTCAAGTTATCTGCATGCTGAAAATGATGAATTTTGTGATGATTGAAAATTCTCCATACGTAAAAAATTGACCTTAGAAATTTGAACTTAAGTCGAAAGTTCTTCGAATGACACACCAAAGTCATCCCATTGAAAGGGAAAACACTGTACAGTTGAATGATTTTTTTTTTGCTGTTGTTGAGATTTTTAACCCTCAATGGCAACTAAAGGGTGTAGCAGTTAATTAGACATGTTTATTAAGATTGGGTATGGTATTCTGGGTACTAGAGTAGTCCTGTTCTGAATAATTTAAATCTAAGGTTGCGTTTGTCTTTTTTGACTTTAACTTTGGAAAGTCATCGATGTAACCAAGACTGCATGTGTACAAATACAAAAGAACGGAAAACTGGAAATGGCCACATCCTGACCGAAGTTGTTTTGCTACATAACCATCTTAATCTCCTGTGACTGTGACCAGTGTGTCTGTATGCTCTGCTTTCCTTTTTTTTTTCCCCCTCTTGAGTACAACAGGGAACCATAGAAACATTCTCTGATTGGTTGCTGTTTTGTTTTTTTCTGGTGGTATTTCACGCACTGTTGTAACAATGTATGAATACTCGTCACTGGAAACCCTCCCTCCCCCCACCCCCCCCCCCCCCCCCCCCCCACCCCCAGCTTCACCACATTTTACCTGTTTTATCAGTAACTATCAGTGGGGATATCAGTTTCAGTTTTTGAAGAAAATGTTCTGGGAGGGAGGGGGATGGGGGGAGGGGAAGTATCCTCTCTCTCCCCCTTCCCCCTCACTATTTCTCCCGTCCACCACGACCACCCCACCTCCCACCCCCAGCTACAACTTTGAACATTCGGCTCCTGTCCGTGATTAGTCTTACTGATTCCCAGGTTTTTAAGTTACAAAAGGATCTCTCTTAGCCAGGAACTGAAGGGTGTGTCCACGTCATTGCCTCTGTGACCTTGACCCCTGCAGGTCTGGACAAGACGGAGCTGCAGACAGTGGCGCCAATCAAGGATGCTTTGCTGGGGTCAGGTCCGGAGGAGACGGTGTCAAGGTCAGAGCGGCTCCACCGACTGCACATCCTGCGTTTCCGTCTGGCCTACTTTGTCAACAGCCTGCATCACTACATCATGACGCGGGTGAGGCCCGGACCTCTGTATTGTCACTGACATGGGCACGGGCAGAGGGTGCTGGGATGTGTATACACAAGAGTCTCGTTTTCAATTATTTGTACACATACGCATGCATGCGCACTCATACACACAGACACTCACACTCATTCTACACTTCACCTATACATGCATGCATATACCTGACCTACATATGTACGCACATACACAGGTGCATGCGTTTGTACATACACATATACACACAAACGCATAGAAACATGTAGACACACACACGCACACACACACACACACACACACACACACACACACACACACACACACACACACAAATGCACACAAAGACATACATACAGACATTTGCTTGCGTTTACACACACACACACACACACACACACACACACACACACAGTCGGTTTGCTGATGATGCATATTTTGAAACACATAGATGACCTATTGTTCAAGAAAACAGGAACCGAGACCTAAGTATCAGACTGAAAGAAATGCCTGGGATGAAGTTTTTACCTAGAAGAGGAGAAATCTGCATATGTCTGTTGCATGACAGAGAGAGAGAGAGAGCAGTTCTAATCTAGATCAGGAAACTTTAGACTGTGACTGTTAACTGCAAAGACGTGGGGCAAAAGAAGAGAGAAAAGGGGAGGGGGGAGAAGGGGCTGCCAAGTTAGAAAGAAGACTTACTAACTTCAGTTTGCAGTGAAAACTCCTTTTCTCTAAAGACTATTTTTGTGAAGGATTTCTAGAGGTGTGATTGGGGGTTTTCACTTTATCCCCACTCCCAAGGGAAAAAAAAAAAAAAAAAAAAAAAAAAGAAAAGAAAAAACTGTTTTTTGTGTTGCGCGATGTGGCCCCCCAGATCCTGCACAGCACGGGGTTGGAGTTTGCCGACCAGATCAAAGAGGCCGGGGACCTGGAGGAGGTGATTGAGGTGCACGCCCGCTACGTGCGCACCATCCACGAGCGCTGCCTCCTGCACAAGAAGCTGGCCTTCCTGAAGGAGGCCGTCACCAAGGTCCTCAATCTCACCCTCACCTTCGCCATGCGGTGGGACCAAGGCGTGCACAACATCAGGTGGGAGGGAAGGGGCTGACTTGTGTGTTTGTGTGTGTGTACTTGTGTGTGTGTGTACTTGTGTGCGTGTGTATATTTGTGTGTGTATGTATGTGCAGACATGGGTATGAGATCGTAATTTCTGCTGGTGTAGAGATGAAATAGCTTCTGCTGGTATGGATATGAGACGGTAAGCTTTGCTGATCAGGTGAATCTGTGTTTGTATACAATGTAATTATCTTGCACACAGATGAAACATTGCAGACTAGGGACAGCAGACTGAGGGCAGCAGAATCCTCATTTTTAAGTCCATGGTGGTTGCATTAAATACCAGACAAAGAAGACGGAGCAAAGCAAAGGGCTCAGAACAAAAGACTGACAACACAGAACTCTATTTCCTGAGAACAAAGACGACCAATGCACTTGAATGAATGACAAATGAAATGCTTGATTTTCCTAATTCTCTATGAACCAAGAGGGAAGCATATCTGTTGGTATGAGGCAACATATATGCTTCCCTCTAGGGCTCAGAGGCAACATATATGCTTCCCTCCAGAGCTCTGTTCAGGAGCAGTTATGTCCCTTGATATCTTAATGGCGTGTCCTGCGCGTGCCTGTACCCATCGTCAACACAGCACAGGCCTCCAAGGGTGGTACAGGACTGCTTTAAAGACAGGTGAAGACAGTGCTTCTCTGGGTCCTCCCAGCACCTTCGGGTGTTTCTTTTTCTTTAGACAAAGAAGACAGAGCAAAGCAAAGGACTTGGAGCAAAAGTTATAAAGTTATGAAAAGAGAAGCGGTTCAAATTGTCATGGTTGTTGAATGAGTGACTTAAACAACCCCCCCCCCCCCTCCCAGCAAAAACATAACAAAAAAAAAAAAAGCCAAATTCAAACCTCATACCAACAGATATGCTTCCCTCTAGGTTTATCGAGAATTTGGAAAATCAAGCATTTCATTTGTCATTCATTCAAGTGTATTGGTCGTCTTTGTTCTCAGGAAATAGAGTTCTGTGTTGTCAGTCCTTGTTATGGGTGGCGTGTCAGTGTTGAACGTTGTGCTGATAACAGTCTGATCATGCCAGGGGGGGTGTGTGTTTTCAGCGGTCAACCCTGACAGACATGGAGGTGGAGTTTTCTCGCTGCATCCCAGTTCCTGTCGTCCTTCCTCAACAACATCATCAAGCGGGGCTCCTTTCCACACGGTAGGTGCTTGCTTCACTTGGGTCGATGAAGGGGTAACGGGGAGGCAGCTTTGTGTGTAGAGGATTGTATTTTACCCTCATCGGTTGAACTATATGTGTTGATGTTGGTTTCTGTTTCTTAAGCAGAACTCTTGCTCTGTCTTTCTGCGAGTTTCCGATGATCCAGCTTGCTCTTCTCTCTCTCTCATTCACCTATCTTTTTTGTGCTCAGGGCATTATTTCTTCTTAAGTAAACAACTCGGTATGTACTTGCGTTTTGGGGGGGGGGGGGGGGGGGGGGGGGGGGGCTAAGCATTTTTGTTAATTAAAAATAAAAAGTTTGTTTTATACAAGAAGTTGTGTTTTTGTCCCTCTTGCAAGTTTGGCAACACCACACATGCACAAGCGCGGGGGCACAAACACACACACACACACACACACACACACACACACACACACACACACGCACACACACACACACACACACACACACACACACACACACACACGCACACATGCATAACCAGATACACATGCCTAGCATCCCATCATTTTATTTATGTGAAATAGATTTTCTCTCTTTTTTTTTGTCAGATAAACTAGTATATGTTACTTCCTATGAACAATGTTTCATTGGATTCAGTTTTGAAAATATTCAAACAGAGCCAGAGTTACACAAGTATACTTGCAGAATGACATGCTTAGCTTGTACGCATTCTGATGCATACATTTGCTTGCTTGTGTAGATACAGACACTCGCTCGCACACACGCACGCAGTGTGTGTCTGATAGACACTCAAGTCTGTATAGATTTATATATTCATGGGTATGAAGATTCACATGTATACAGACTTGTGCATGTAAACACGAATGCTGTTTTCCCCATCACTCCACATGTTTATACATACATATACTCTCAAACATTGCATTATGATGTAGTTTCATGTCTGTTTCAGTGGAACCTCTGGCCTTTGCCTTGGTTACATCTTTACCCTCCGGCACCAAGTACTGAGACTATCCCCCTCTACATGGAATGAACCTCAACTGTCCTGCGTCTGGTGACATATGTACCTTCTGGCACCAAGTATTTGGACCATCTGATCTCCCCAATGAATGAACCTCAACTGCTCTTCCTCTGATGATATCTCTATGACTGGCACCAAGTACTGAGACCATCTCACCTCCACAGGGAATGAACCTCAACTGTTCTTCCTCTGATATCTCTATGACTGGCACCAAGTACTTAGACCATCTCATCTCCTCAATGAATGAGCTTCAACTTTCTTCCTCTGATGATATCTCTATGACTGGCACCAAGTACTGAGACCATCTCACCTCCACAGGGAATGAACCTCGGCTTTCTTCCTGTGATGACATCTCCCACCTCCACAGGGAATGAACCTCGTCTTTCTACCTGTGATGAGAGCTCCCACCTCCACAGGGAATGAACCTCGGCTTTCTTCCTGTGATAACATCTCCCACCTCCACAGGGAATGAACCTCGGCTTTCTACCTGTGATGACATCTCCCACCTCCACAGGGAATGAACCTCGGCTTTCTACCTGTGATGAGAGCTCCCACCTCCACAGGGAATCAACCTCAGCTTTCTTCCTGTGATGACATCTCCCACCTCCACAGGGAATGAACCTCGGCTTTCTCTACCTGTGATGAGAGCTCCCACCTCCACAGGGAATGAACCCGGCTTTCTTTCTGTGATGACATCTCCCATCTCCACAGGGAATGAACCTCGGCTTTCTTCCTGTGATGACATCTCCCACCTCCACAGGGAATGAACCTCGGCTTTCTACCTGTGATGAGAGCTCCCACCTCCACAGGGAATGAACCTCGGCTTTCTTTCTGTGATGACATCTCCCGTCTCCACAGGGAATGAACCTCGGCTTTCGACCTGTGATGAGAGCTCCCACCTCCACAGGGAATGAACCTCGGCTTTCGACCTGTGATGAGAGCTCCCACCTCCACAGGGAATGAACCTCAGCTTTCTTCCTGGATGAGATGTCTGCTTACTAGCACCAAGCATTGAGACCATTTCACCTCCACAGGGAACGAACCCCAGCGGTCCTGCCGCTAATGATATCTCTGTCATATGGCAGCAAGCACCAGGAGAACCAGGGATGTGAAATGTGTCCAGAAAAGCACCTGTTCTTTGAGAAATCAAAATCAACAACACCTGTCCACCTTTGTACCGACATCGACAGTGACCACATAAGAAAAGTTATGGGATAGCGGTTCATGGGCAGAGCGTTCCCTTTGCTGGTTTTCAAAGCTTTTTTTTTTTTTTTTTTTTTAACCAGCTTTTGCTGGTGTGGCTGCACTATGTTTTGTTGGCTTCGAGGATTGCGAATGAATGCTGATCTAGTTAGCAGGTCCCTTCTGGAACAGACCTACACATGCAACAAGCAGACCTGAAACGGTGCATAGTAACGCATTTTATAGACCCAGTGCAACGCACAGTAACACGTTGTACAGACAGATCCGGTACAGCACACAGTGACACATTCTATGGACAGAACTAGTACAGCACACAGTAACATTTTACAGACAGATCCAGTACAGCACACAGTAACACATTCTACGGACAGAACTAGTACAGCACACAGTAATATTTTACAGACAGATCCAGTACAGCAGACAGTAACGTTTTACCGACAGATCCAGTACAGCACTCGGTAACACATTCTATGGACAGATCTAGTGCAGCAAACAGTAATATTTTACAGACAGATCCAGTACAGCACACAGTAACGCATTCTATGGACAGAACTAGTACAGCACACAGTAACATTTTACAGACAGATCCAGTACAGCACACAGTAACATTTTACAGACTGACCCAGTACAGCTTACAGTAACATTTTAGACAGAGATCCGGTACAGCACACAGTAACATTTTACAGACTGACCCAGTACACCACACAGTAACGTTTCAGAGATCCAGTACACCACACAGTAACATTTTACAGACAGATCCAGTACAGTACTCAGTAACATTTTTACAGACTGATCCAGTACAGCACACAGTAATGTTTTGGAGAGAGGTCCAGTACAGCACTAGGTAATATTTTACAGACTGATCCAGTGCACCGCACAGTGACAAATTCTACAGACAGATCCAGTGTAGCACATAGTAACACATTTTACAGACTGATCCAATACAGCATACAGTAAGACAGATATAGAATGGCAACACATGCCACAGAAAGCTGCATGTGGAAATGAACCGACAACCAGTGGGCATGCTGGCTCGTGAGGACAGTAGGAAAGAAGTCGGACACTACGGAGGGGCAGACAACTAACATGAATGACCTGACAAGTTCATGGGGACTGTCATTGAGATGGATGTGGTGGACCCTCCA
>JADBJO010004758.1:15000-17500 GCA_016801955.1 Conus betulinus | reverse complement strand
TCCTCTTTTATTCAGCACTCTACAGATTTGGAATTCTCTTCCATGTCAATTTGTGTCACGACCATTTCCCTGACGCTTGCACACAAAATAAGGAAAGAAGAAGAAAAAGAAAAAGGAAGGAAGGGGGGGGGGGGGGGGGGGGGGGGGGAAAGAAAGAAAGAGAGAGAGAGAGAAAAAATTGAAAAAGGACCAGATAGAAAAAAAAAGGGAATTGAGGATTTGGAGCTTCACAATGACTAGATCATTCTCTATCCAGAATTCTTCCATTTTCAGTTGAGTATATGCTTGCGCTGTTTGTGCTGCGGACTGAATGGTGAAAGCAGGTGTGAGACTGAACATATGTTATGTGAACGTGTCTTTGGAACTGCGATAGAGCCTTTCCTGTGTTTGTGTTTGATTTTCGAGCGTAGATAATCGTCAAAGTCTGGATTCTCTCTCTCTCTCTCTCTCTCTCTCTCTCTCTCTCTCTCTCTCTCTCTCTCTCTCTCTCCATTTATCTGTTTATCTATCTACTTATTCATGTAATGGGGCCCGGTCCCTTAGGGGGAGGAGTTCAGGCCAAAACGACTGTCTAGGGGAAGGAGAGGGGGGAGGGATTTCTTCTCTTCGATCTCTTTCGAGAATTTATTTCTTCCTACTACAAACAAGCTGGTAGGGTCTTTTCCTATCTTAATTTATGTCAAGCACACAGAGCTCCGTGTATTGCCGGACACGTTGCCTTAAACAAAGCACTCATAATTTGTTAAGAGTAGTATTACAAAGTCACAGAGAGACAGATTCAGAGAGACAGACAGACAAACGGAGAGAGAAAGAGGGAAAGGGAGAGAGAGTCAGAGAGAGAGAGAGAGAAGACAGACACAGACAGACAGAGAGAAACAGAGGTAAACAGAGAGAGACAGACAGAGAGATGACAGACAGTGAGACAGACAGACACACGGTCAAAAAGACAGATGGACAGAGACAAACAGAAACATACACAGAGAGAGAGAGAGAGAGAGAGAGAGAGGTTGTCTGAATTCCAGGCCTGTCAAATCTTTTATGGCACCAACAAGTCCAGCACACCCATTGGTACCCAGGGGTCTGCTCGCTTCGTGAAGACGGACGCTGGAGATCTGACATTGCAGTACACATACCCCAACCCGTTCGGTGCCAACAGGTTAGTGGATGTGTGTGTGTGTGTGTGTGTGTGTGTGTGTGTGTGTGTGTGTGTGTGTGTGTGTGTGTGTGTGTGTGTGTGTGTGTGTGTGTGTGTGCGCGCGCATATGTGTGTGTACGTGTGTGTACGTGCACGTGCATGTGTGTGTGTGTGTGTGTGTGTGTGTGTGTGTGCATGTGTGTGTGTGTGTGTGTGTGTGTGTGTGCGCGCGCGCGCGCGCGCACGCGCGCGCGCGCTCATGCGCGCGCATATGTGTGTGTACGTGTGTGTACGTGCATGTGTGTGTGTGTGTGTGTGTGTGTGTGTGTGTGTGTGTGCATGCACGTGTGTGTGGTGTGTGTGTGTGTGTGTGTGTCTATGTGTCTGTGTGTGTCTGTGTCTGTGTCTGTGACACTATAGTGTCTAAAATCATTTTTGCTATGTAGTTTCATAAGCACTCACGTGCGTTATGCTCTATATACTTCAGAGCCATTAACATAGTTTTTGTTTGTTTGTTTTCTTTCCAGACGTTATCACATGTATTTTTGCTATGTACCGCTCAAAACCATTCATATGTATTTTACCATGTACAATTCAGAATCAGTCACATGTTTTGTTTGTGTTTTTTTTCGTGTGTTTTCCAGTGCGCCTCATACACATGTTGTCACTTTGTAATATACTGTTCAGAATCATTTATTTATATTTGTCCATGTACTTTACCATGCACTTTCCAGAAAGACTCACACGTACTTTGCATTGCAGTTTGTAGAACCACCCACACGAGTTTTACCATGTAATCTCCAAAGTAACTCACATGCATTTTACTTTGTACTGCCTAGAACTTCTCACATGTATTTTGCTACATATTGTCCAGACCTACTAACATGTATGTTGTTGCCATAGATTTTATCGAAATTAACCATTTGTACCTTGACATGTATTTCTCAGAACCACTCATACATTTTGACTTTCGCTTTTTGGAACGGTGCGTATCTATGTTGCCAGTAACATTATACTACCCTGCACTTTTCAAACCCCACTGACGTATTTTGTCATGTGCTTTCCAGAACACCTCTCATGGAATTTGCTGTACATGTTTCAGAACCACTCACATACATTTGCCATGCATTTTTCAGAACTGCTGACATGCATTCTACCATGAACGTTTCAGAATCAGTCAATACCATGTACGTTCCAAAGGCACACTAATTTATTTTGTTGTATAATTATCCACACCCATCGACACATTTTTGCAGTGAACTTTTCAGGACTACCATTGTGACATTGGTGTGCAAACCCATCATGAATTCTGCCGTGATCTTTTTTTTTTTTTTTTTTTTTTTTTAACCAGAGACACATGCAGTC
>JADBJO010004758.1:0-7500 GCA_016801955.1 Conus betulinus | reverse complement strand
CGACCAGTAGGACTAGTCATGCTGTACCGGGTTAACAACCACCATGCTAGGCACAAAGTTGACACAGATTCTAAAAAAGGATTTAATCAGCAAAATTCAGCGATCCTCTTTTCAGATTTCCAACCTTTGAACCATGAAGTTTGGTAGTTTATCAGTAATTTGCATTCTAGACAAACTGTTCAAGTCAAACTGAAGTCTAAAGAATGAGCAGTGCTGATTTGTTGTCCCATTAGCTGTGCCTCACAGTGGCATTCATCTATATCTTTCACTCTGACTTCCTGCACAAATATGATGATTTGCAGTGATAGTGATGCTCACAACCTTACACACTGACACAGGTTGTCACAGTCTGAGCACCAGCAGTTCACAGGAAGGTGTATACCTTCCGGGCTGATACTGTGATAGTGCTCAGCTGCAGAGTACTTAGCTGGTTTTTAGTGTTATCTTGGTGATCCAGTATTTGGGAGTTTCATCTGTTGTATTGATTAAACCCCCTGCTGAGGATAGTGCGGTGCACAGTGAGACAGTGTATTTATGAAACAGACTGAGTAAATGTCATATACTGATGACAGATACAGCACCCCGTCCTTCTGTTCCAATGTTCGTCACTAAAGTTGTCCCTATTCCAACACCAGAGGTTGTGGACGCAGCCTTGCCACAGACATGGAATGATGGGTGTGGGACTGAAACTAGTGAAAGGGAAATAATAACAGTCACAATATTCAGGGTGGGGCATGAACTGAAAGACCACAGGATAATATTGAACTTCTATTGTATTAAAAAGTATGGGACTCGGCCACAAGAAATGATCTTACAGGGTTTCACAAGTCTGTGATGTTAACGTCTGTGCCTCTTGAGGCCAGTCAGTGGTTGGTTCTGTTATTTTCAGTTTTAGAGAAAAGTGTACCAGTTCGAGTAATGCAAGAATCAAATGTGTGAATAAGTACTGCATGCTAAAAATCTTTTCTCTATTGTCAGGTGTCCTCAGTAGAAAGACAAGTGTTTGATTTCCTGGGTTATATGTGGGCCCCAATCATCGGAAACTTCCTCCAGATCATTGCTGTTATCCTTGGACTGTTCGGAGTATTTCAGCATTATCGCTCCTTTATTGTGGTGGTGAGCATTTTAATGTTATGAATATATTACATATTCTCATTTAGATAATACTATTGTGATACTAATGTATTTGCCTGTGTTACTTGCAGATTATTCCTGTCTCTTTCCACTCCATAGCTATTATTTCTCTGTCTGTCTGTCTGTCTGTCTGTCTGTCTCTCTGTCTCTCTCTCTCTCTTCTACCTCTGTCTGTCCACACTTTTTGCTGATTTTTCTCAGTGTATATGATGATCCCTTCTTCTCAATTTCTGTAATGAGTTTTAGTTGAGATTCTGAGAATCAGAATGATGCACTATATATATATATATATATATATTTTTTTTTTTTTACATGTAATGCATATGATAAAGTACAATGTCAGTAACATGTGTACGGATTTATGTGGACTGTATGTGAATGAATTTAACTGTTAGCTTGTTATTTTTCACATTGTATGTGAAAACCCCTAGCCCACAATATCACAAACACATTCACACACACACACACACACACACACACACACACACACACACACACACACACACACACACACACATACACTGATTTTTGTATAAGTTATCAGCTGTTATACCTACAGGTATATTTGTGTGTGAACGTGTTTATGATATTGTAGTTTATGTAATTTTGTGTGAGAGAAAGTTATCAAATTTGTATTAATACCGAATTACTGTGTTAATGGTGATTGTGAAGACCTCATCTTTATAAATACAAATTCAGAAAATGTTGCACTTCTGCATTCTCTGCTGTAGCTACCATTCTCTGACGGGACTGACTACAAACCTTCCACACTCTCCTTTACTGTTATTTTTGGTTCTGCACCCAGGTGTCTTGTCTGAATCACTTCTCATAGATCTACATACCTCCCTGTGAAATTGCTCTCTTCTGATGCTTGCCTCCTGCAGTTGCCCCACTTGAAACCAAGACCAGTGGTTAAAGGTCGTTTGCTTGCAAATCCCCAGCGTCATGGAACAAATTACCAGTACCACTGTTTCTCAGACACTCAGATCCCTTGCCAGACCTTAGACAGACTAGGTACACGTGTATGTAATGCTTGCATGTTCATGTAAAATATGCAGTATGATTAGGAATAGGACTGTTTATGTGTACACATGTATACTGCTGTACATGTGATCTAAACTAGCAAGTGAATGATTGCATATAGTAATAGTATGTCATGTGATGTGATTTTGCAGAGTGCTTTAAGTAGGTGCACAGTGGAAATCTGGGTTAATATCACTGTTGTTATGATGTTACCTAAGCATGAACTTCTTCACACTTTGTGTGGTGTCTGACGGGCATACTGTGCACAGCGTCTGCTTTCTTTGCAGTATGTGGTCTGGAGTATTTTGTGGCTGGGATGGAACAGTTTTGTCATCTGCCTGTACATGGAAGTGGGATCTATGAACAGAGTGAGTGCTCATGTGTGGTTACATCATGAATTGTGTGTTAGCATATATGTTTTTAGATGCATTTGAAAGATGTGTGAAAGGTGGTGTTGGTTGGGTTTTTTTTTTTTTGCTTTTGGTTTTGTTTTTTTTTTGATGAGTTGATTTTAATGTGGGTGACAGCCCTGATAATGGTCCTTTGCGGTCAGCTGGGCTTTAAGTAACATTACCTTACCTTACCTTATCCAGTGCCTGTTTATGTGTTTACACTTTACTTGCAGTCTTGTGTGTGTACGCGGTTTATAGTAGTATAATCCTCAGTTTAGTTATATTAAAAAGATGATAGTTTTTCACTTTATTGCTTTAACACACTAATGCAACTTAAGTGTGTAAAAGTTTTAATCATACTTGAGGGCAAGTTCCATGTTTTTTTTTCCCCGAGAAACAAAACAACCAGTTAGAGCGCTTAGAGCTGCATCTATAGTGCAGAACCTTCTCTCCTTCCTTTCTCCTTCAGCAGCATCATTTTTAACATCAGAGTAAGTGTATCAGATGTTGGTATACAGATCTATGTAATGAACAGGATATCACTGATGCAATCAAACTAGCCATATCTCTTTTTTTCTGTCTGATGCAAATTCAGAAATATTCAACATCCACCTGCCCTTAATGCATGTACTTTGCTTTAAAGAAAAAAAAAAAATTTTCTTTGCTGTCTTTTATTTCCTAAGTGGCAATACTTCACACTGCTCATTCTGGCTCCTTTACACATAACCACATCCAGGTTTGTTCTGTCCAGTCCATGGGGATCAATCCAGTATCACGTTGCCATGACATGACTTGTAAACCAAAGGAGACGCTGGGCTGCTGCCAAGTCAGTTTGGTGTGTTCAGATCTTGCCTGTTCAGATCCTGAATAGACAGGATGCCACTTGTTAGGCCCCATGCCTACCCCAAGAATCCCCGACTCAGTATATTTCATACACACAGTGAAACTGTCCAATATGAGTTGAAAATTTCTGTATTAGGATAAAAACTAAATGTTTGCATGTATCAGTGTATGAGTGTCAAAGCATTACATCAACACCACATATTTCTGTTTTGATAGGATGACGCAAGAGCTTAAAACTAGACCAATATCGGGAACATTTAGTTTGAAATTCACCTTCTGTGTAGAAAACAACAGACAACCAGCCGCCGCCGTGGCGAAGTGGTTAGCGTCGCGGACTCCCGGCTGGGAGGTCGTGGGTTCGAATCCCATCAGAGTCATGGGGGGTTTTCTGCCCCGACCGGCTCCTACCCAGAGTTGAGTTTGCTGCGGACTCAGTTGGGAAGACTGGGACCACACAGTCGAGTTTCATCCGCTTAATGGATGCGTTTCTGAGAGTGTTGCTCAAATTTCCTGACCAACACTGCAGGTGTCTGTATCTCTCGGGCCTGGTTGACGCCGGATATATTATGAAAGGAAGCGTAGAGTACAGCCCTGTCATGCAGTCTCAGACCGAAATGGAAATCGGTAGCATCATCTTAATCATCATCATCCTCATTGTCATCGATCAGCATTAAAAAAATTTCTCAAGTTCTGTGGCCCTTCATGCCCTGCTCTCATGGTGACCTCAGTTTCGATGTCCTCTCCACGTCTGTGGCCATGGTTTGGTTCCGTCGGGGTCACCAGTATCGGTGAGTCCATGGGGGCTGTCGTTGGACGGAGGTGGTGGCGCCCTCCGGAGGGAGAGCTCACTCATGCCGGCTCCGCGACTAAGCAATTATTGTCGTCAGTAGGGGGTTTAGTAGGTGGTGTCCTGCGTATGTTAGATCAGAACAGGCGCCACTGAACACCACACCGAAGTAAGTCAGCAGCAGTGCAGTGTCTCCTCCGGTGGGTTGCCTCTTGACGACTTGGCGGTTACTGCTCCCTGTGGATTGTCGGTGCCGGGGCTGTGGCGGGGCCGACCGGGCTGTGGCTGTGGACGGGGTGTCGGAATGAGGGCGTGTGGGTGCACTGCATCTGAGGTGGCGCAGAGATTGGGACAGCAAAAAAAAAAAAAAAAAAAAAAAAAAAAAAAAAAAAAAGAAACCAACAGACTGCACTTTGTCATAAATTTTCCTATGTCAGCATCACCAGTAGAGAACAAAGTTATTTCAAGGGAATTAATTCTTGCACATGCAAAGGGGGGAAAAAAAGGATGGCGCAGCAGACATTTTCAGTTCCATGAAACAACAAGTTTATTCATGAAAGAGTGATGCTGTCACTGATCCTGATTTGCTGGTCCACCATGTTTATAATCAATAACAACAATAGAAATATTTTATGAAAATTCTTTCAAAACAGCTTGGCTGAAAGAATTTGCTGGATGAGAAAAACAAGATCACAAGTTGATTTGTCAAACTATGTAGCAGCCCAGTACAAAATCAGCTTCTAAGTTGGAGGAGTGAAATGGTTTCATCTTCAGGTTATCAAACTTCCAACATGGCAATAACAAGTGTTGGACTACCTTTATACTCTCAAAAAAAAAAAAGTAAGAAAAAAAGGTGAGCTGAGGTATAACTATGCCGTAAAAGAACTTTAAGGAGCAAGTTAAGTCCCTGACAACAAAAAGGTTTGGGCATTGAAGCCACAACAGTTGTATACTTATAGGGCTGGATTGCATGAACATTCCCCCACTAGAAGGTGTCGCCAAGTCCATCCCATAGCAGGGCCTATGTGTATGATCCTGCCAGTACTTTGTTGTTGACATACAAACTCACCAACAGTGCACATGTGGAAAGAAAATTGAAAGTAAGGTTACCATGAGGGCAGGGCATAAAAGGGCACAGAATGTTAGACTTTCTTTTTTATATGATGACCAAACAGGATTAGAATGATGTAGATAATACTGTGGAGTCCCCCTCTGGTCTGAGACCACAGGGCAGGCCTGTACTATGTGCTTTCATGGTATATCAGGGTGTTACCCTGGCCTAACAGATGCAGGCACCTGCACTTCCGTTTGAGCGACACTGTCTGAGAAGCATTCGTTAAGTCGTTGAAACTGGACTGTGATTTCAGTCTTTACAATGTGGATAGCAGCAGGCCAGTGTTGAAAGATCCTATATCATATGTGAATGCCTCTGATGGGACTTGAACCTAGAACCTTCCAGCCTTTAAGTTTGCTAACCACCGTACCACAGTAGATAATTCAGTATTCAAAGCAGAAATGTCGACACAAACCAGACTAGGAATGTAAATCGCAAGGGATGCATATAAAAGTTAATGTTTAATTCATGAATGCTGAAATTCAAATGTGACTGCTCAAATGTACCCCATCAGCATTTGGTAAAAAAAGAAAAAAATGGCTAGCTTGTTTTGTAGTGTTTGTAATGATCCTTTTGTGCACTGTTTTTGAGCTTTGTTCAGTTGCCCTCCCTCTCCTGTGTCTCCTCTTCCCCCGTCCCAGCCAGCATGTTTAAAGTAACCAGTGAGACATGAAAATAGTAACATTACAAACTAGAACACAGTAGAACAAAGATATTTTGATTTTGAAGAAGAAATCATCAAATCTTTATCGTACATCATTCTAACTTGTAGTATGATGATGCAGTACAGTGTGAATGGAATTCATTACATTTGACTAAAAAATTTGACAAAGTTAAATGATGCGTATGATGATACAAATACATACACAGTGCTCTACGTGTTATGCTTATATTAAACTTATGAATGTGTTGATTTAGTCCTCAGATTGAGTTTTGATTCAGTCCTTGAATTGAGTCTTACAGTGGACCATTAGAACTTGATGGGGGAATGGAGTACTGAATATATTTCGCACACACACACACACAGGCAAACACACACACACACACACACACACACACACACACACACACACACACACACACACACACAGAATATGAAGTGAAGAAAGTAAAAATGACCTTTTCTGTATAAATTGAAAAAAAAAAAAATGCTGAGAAGAAAACATTTTCTGTGTATGTTGCAGGAACATGAGCGTTACATTTTGACCTAGGCACGGAGAGCAAATCCTGGTGGTTGGAACATGGGGCTGGCTGTAAGGTGACCAATGACTCTTGGGAAGTCAGCCCACAGAAGGCAGCCAAGTCCAGCCGTCCAATTCCACCTGAAGAATTTGTGGAAGGCTGCGTTCTGCAGTACTACTATGTGGAGGTCATTCATGCTGCTGTGCAGATCATCCTTGTTGTAAGTGGCTTTTAAGTGTGTGAGAGTGCATGCTTACATGTTTGTTTTGTGCAACAGCATTTTGAAATGACCTGCAGTAAAGTAAACATCATGAAACTGAACGTTTGTATATTATGTTTAAGGGTTACGTGTAGTTGGTGTAATCCATTGTGACTGAATCAGGAGCTCAGGTTTTTGGCTGTGAACCTAAAATCAGATTATGCCGGTCAGTCAACCCAAACTAGTTTAACAAAAAATGATTTAGCTTACATCAGTATTTTTCTTGATGCATAGAATTAATGTGTATGCTTTTGCATCTGAACTTTCAGATCATGTAAACGGTTCACCATACCAGACCACCCATACAAAATACTGAAATTAGGCAGACTCTCTGATCATCGGTTGTGCCAGAGTCAAAGTTAATGGCTTACCTGCTCATAGCTGAAGATGTTCCTGTTAGGATTATACTGACTGCCCACGTTTTCCTGCTTTGAATAGTTGGTAGCTGTTGCTGCAAGTGTGAGTTACAGCAGAGGATGAGATGCTGCTAGATAGAGGGAGAATGAGCAAGGGAGTGAAGTCAGTGTCACAGAAGAGAGGATGAGGATAGGGAAGCTGAGACTCGGGTAGTGTTCAGCCTTGAGAGTGTCGAAGCGAAGGTCACCGTCATCAGACTTACAGTCACAGGAGGATCTCGTTTTCATGGCTCACAAAGTAACCTTGGCTGCAAAGGGAAAGAACTCGACAGCAATGTTAAAGGAGTTTTGAATTTAAAGGACCAATGAGAAAATGTTTGCTGTTAAAGTCTTCTGAAATACAAAAGAGA
>JADBJO010004757.1:170000-177500 GCA_016801955.1 Conus betulinus | reverse complement strand
TGGCCTGTAAACCCATCTCTCCCTGACGGCATTAGGCACCAGCCCCCTCGCCTCTTTGGAAAATTGGCCTGAAAACCCATCTCTCCCTGACAGCATTAGGCACCAGCCCCCTCGCCTCTTTGGACTCTGGACTGAAAACTCATCTCTCCCTGACGGCATTTAGGCACCAGCCCCCTCGCCTCTTTGGAAACTGGCCTGAAAGCTCATCATCTCTGTGTGGGCAGCAAATCTGGTTCTGGTGTGTGTGTCCATGTAAATAGTGTATAGTTGTCCATGTAAAGAGTGTATAGTTGTCCATGTAAAGAGTGTATAGTTGTCCATGTAAAAAGTGTATAGTTGGCCATGTAAAGAGTGTATAGTTATCCATGTGTGTGCTTTGTTTGATGATGAACGTGTTGCATATGTGTGTGCGTGAATGTGAGGGAAGGTTTGATGGTTTGTTTTTGATATCAATGATTATGGCGAAAAACACGTTTTTGTTTTTTTGTTTATTTTAATGTGTATAGATAGTTCTGATATGTTTTGGTGTGTATAAGTGTAATGTTGATGTTATGTTCTAGATATGTGTGATATTATTGTAACGTGTTTCATATGTATAATATTAAAGTAAAGTGTTATATATGTATGATATTAATGTAATATATCATTCAGAATATTTTGTGTGTTGTATGTATGTATCATTTTGTTTTTGTAAAAACACCTGCAGCAGCTGCCCGGGTGGTGTGCTTCATAAATATAAATTCTTATTTATCATCATTTAGATTCAATCCTATCCTCTGCGCTCGTACGCAAAGTCATGAATGTGACCTCTATCAAGTAAGTTTTGTTTCTTTTAACCATGTCTGTCGCTTTGTTCCTTTGTCTATCAGTAAGAGAAGAAGAAGAAAGAAGAAGAAGAAGAGAGAAGAAGAAGAAGAAGAAGAAGAAGAGAAGAAGAAGAAGAAGCCGATGATGGATGATGAGTTCAAGCCTCTCAGAGACTACATGACAGGGTTGCAATGCCCGTTTCCTTTCATGAATTCCGGCGCCAAGCAGGCCCGAGAGATACAGACACCTGCAGCTGAGGTCAGGAAACGAGACCAGCACTCTCAGAGCACGCATGTGCTGACTGTGTGATTTCATTCTTCTGATTTCGGTCTTCTGATTTCAGTCTTCAGATTTCAGTCTTCTGATTTCAGTCTTCTGATTTCGGTCTTCTGATTTCGGTCTTCTGATTTCGGTCTTCTGATTTCAGTCTTCTGATTTCGGTCTTCTGATTTCGGTCGTCTGATTTCGGTCTTTTGATTTCGGTCTTCTGATTTCGGTCTTCTGATTTCGGTCTTCTGATTTCGGTCTTTGATTTCGGTCCTCTTCGCTGAGCACCTGCTTGCTCCACCCTGGACAGCAGCGAGCAGGGAGCGCGGAAAATACCACAAATAGACGCCTTTGATGGGATTCAAACTCGCGACCCTCCCAGCCCTCCAGTTCTCGACGCAGACCGCTTCATCACGGTAGTTGTTACGACCTCTGTTTCTCTGGACCAGCGCTGAGTGTCTTTTTCTGTCTGTGTGATCCAAGTATTGTGAATGGACTTTATTAACAGTGCTGAGTATCTTTCTCTGTCTGTGTGATCCAAGTATTGTGAATGGACATTATTAACAGTGCTGAGTGTCTTTTTCTGTCTGTGTGATCCAAGTATTGTGAATGGACATTATTAACAGTGCTGAGTATCTTTCTCTGTCTGTGTGATCCAAGTATTGTGAATGGACATTATTAACAGTGCTGAGTATCTTTCTCTGTCTGTGTGATCCAAGTATTGTGAATGGACATTATTAACAGTGCTGAGTATCTTTCTCTGTCTGTGTGATCCAAGTATTGTGAATGGACTTTATTAACAGTGCTGAGTATCTTTCTCTGTCTGTGTGATCCAAGTATTGTGAATGGACATTATTAACAGTGCTGAGTATCTTTCTCTGTCTGTGTGATCCAAGTATTGTGAATGGACTTTATTAACAGTGCTGAGTATCTTTCTCTGTCTGTGTGATCCAAGTATTGTGAATGGACATTATTAACAGTGCTGAGTGTCTTTTTTCTGTCTGTGTGATCCAAGTATTGTGAATGGACATTATTAACAGTGCTGAGTATCTTTCTCTGTCTGTGTGATCCAAGTATTGTGAATGAACATTATTAACAGTGCTGAGTGTCTTTTTCTGTCTGTGTGATCCAAGTATTGTGAATGGACATATTAACAGTGCTGAGTGTCTTTTTCTGTCTGTGGTCCAAGTATTGGGGATGGACATTAAAAGTGCTTCACCCCGATAACTTTGTTTCTCGTTTTTCAGACTCGCCAAGCGCTGTGTTGAGTCGACACGGCTTCCCTTGACCATCCTAGATGAGTCTGGAATGGATACAATGGAGAATCTCTGGTCTTGCAAGGTCCCAGATGGCCACTAGCGACGTGTGGCGTGTGAGATGTTAGCACTCTGCGCTGTGTTCAGATGGGCCACTACCGATGTATGACGTGTGGGAGATGTTAGCACTCTGCGCTGTTCAGATGGGCCACTACCGACGTATGGCGTGTGGAGATGTTAGCACTCTGTGCTGCTCACATTGGCATCCTGACTGGCCGCCAAGAGCCCTCTGTGCCCATAGTCAGTTCCCAGGACTTGTGGCACAATGTATCGTCCAGGAATTCTTTTGTTATGGAGGGACATTGGGTATCCATTCCCGTGCTCTGCTGAATCTGAATGAAATCTGAACTCAATTCTCTCTCTCTCTCTCTCTCTCTCTCTCATAGACGCGCGCGCGCGCGCGCGCATGTGTGTGTATGTGTTTTCCCAACGTTCCTTGAAAAAGAAATAGAAGAGGCCGCAGACCCAGGCAGATGTAGAAATAGACGGACAGTGTGGATTGGGTAGATAGGAAGTTGGGTCGGTGGATAGGTGGATATGCAGGCGAATTAATTAAATAGCTTATTTAGTGATATGAGATAGGAAGTTAGGTGGGTGGACGAGCAGGCAATTAATTGAATAGCTTAGTTAATGTTTGGTTGATTGACTCATTCATTAGTGGATTGACTACTATCAGCAATCTCCGTCCTTATAGTGTCACTGTATGTTTCAGAGAAATAACGACGACTGGACCAGCGGCATGACTATGCCGTCTACCACACGTTCATCAGTCCGGAATGTGCTCTGTCTTCCCTTGTTGTGTAGCAATAAATAAACACCTATGCAAGTGCTACTTCTTCCTTTGTTCTGTGGGTATGTGCAAACACATTGTGATCTGTAGAAGTGCTCTATCTTCCTTTGCTTTGTAGCCCTCTGTAAACACTCTATGAACTACAGAAATGCTGTTTCTTCCTTTGCTTTCTACTCATATGTAAACACATTGTGATCAAAAGCAGCTTTCTTTCTTCTTTTGTTCTGTTGCCATGTGTAAGTACACACACACACACACACACACACACACACACACACACACACACACACACACACACACACAAGCATACATGTATGCATGCACGCGCGCACGCACGCATTCATGCACGCGCTCACGCACGCATGCATGTACGCACGCACGCATGCATGCATGCACGTACGCACACGCGCCTGCGCGTGCGCGCACACATACACACACATGCGCACACACACTCGCGCGCGCGCGCGCGCGCGCACACACACACACACACACACACACACAGTGAGTGAGTGAGTGAGTGTGTGTGTGTGTGTGTGTGTGTACGTGCGTGCGTGCGTGCGTGCGTGCGTGCGTGCGTGCGTGCGTGCGTGCGTGCGTGTGTGTGTGTGTGTTTGTCTGTCTGTCTGTCTGTGTGTCTGTCTAATTCTCTGTCTATCTGTTTCTTTATGTATTTGTGTGTCTATCTCTCTGTCTGTCTGTGTGTCTGTTTATCTCCCTGTCTATCTGTCTGCCTATCTGTCTGTGTTTCTTTATGTGTTTGTGTGTCTATGTGTGTTTCTCTTGTGTGTATTGAGGGAGTGTGTGTGAATGAGGTTCCGGGAAAAATGAAGGTAAAAGGGAATGATATGCGAGCTGTAAGTAGGTAATTCTATATGTGTGAAATTGGTCTTCATTGCTTGTGGCAGTTCCACGAAATGTCATAATCATTCTTCAGGCACAAGAATTACATTGATGGCAGATAGGTACTGTATCGCTTGTTCTGGTTTACTTTGTTTCATGATATGGCTTTACTACGACATGGAGACAGTGGTCATTCTTATTTAATATGATGTTTCATATGGATCTTATCATTTGTTTCTGTTACCAAAATGGTTTGTCTAAGTGTATGGACAGAACAAAAATATTCAGACATGTCTATGTGTGTTCTCTAAGTGTATGGACCGAACAAAATATTCAGATAGTTGTGCAGGCATGCTTGCTCGATATCGTCACACAAGACAACAGAACCAGAACAGGCCAATGTATGGGTAGACATTATTTTTATTTTTCTTCTATAATGGAATCTCCATAAAATGATCAAGATAATTAATTTGTTCAACGTCACACAGTATATTTACAAAAAAACCCACTCTCAGTAGTCAAAGGTACACAAAAATATGTGAAAACATGTAAACGGCCTTATTCTACCGTACTTTCAGTCGAAAACTCTGTAGTCCTGTGACATACAACTGAACGTTTTTCCACAATACTGTTCAACTCCAGACTTTTGTCATGCAACATTTCAATCAACTTATTCTACCCACAGTTTTCAATGGCAGACCCTGTATTTAGACAACATATAACTAACTGAATTTAGTCTAGCATACTCTTCAATAGTAGATGCCTTTGGTTTTCAACATTTCAATGAACTTATCTACTATGTTTTATACTATCAAGCCAGCGAAGACTCAATAGTCCACCCAAACAACATGACTGTTGGACGTGACGCCTTAAATGCTGGTGTTGAGAGAAGGGGCACAACTCTGTGGTCATTTCCGACCAGACGGCAACAAAACTTCCAAGAGAACTTGGCAGGGACTGACATGAAGGAGGAGGTGGAGGAGGAGAGGAACTTCCAAGCCAACTCGATCACTGAAAATAGACTCCAGCCTACCTGCTCGATCACTGAAATTAGATCCAAGTCTACCTGTTCGATCACTGAAATTAGATCCGAGTCTACCTGTTCGATCACTAAAATTACATCCGAGTCTACCTGTTCGATCACTGAAAAGAGATCTGAGCCTACCTGCTCGATCACAAAAAATTAGATCCGAATCTACCTGTTCAATCACTTAAATTAGATCCGAGTCTACCCGCTCGATTGCTGAAAAAAGATCAGAGCCTAAGATAAATCATTCATAGCAGACTTGTACTCAATCTTCTGTAAAGGTTTCTTTCTTTTCTTCCCCCCCCCCCCCCCCCCCTTTTTTTATTTTATTTTTTTTCTGGGGTTTTTTTCCTTTCAAATTGTGATGACAATATCACCACCAGAAGGCTTTCAGCATCTCCCCAATCCTAAACTTTACACGGGCCCATCCACCATGCGTTTTACATGGCCCAACCACCATCCCACCATAAGGTCTACACATCCCACCAACCACAAGGTTTACATGGCCCACACACCATAAGGTTGACATGGCCCACACACCATAAGGTCTACACATCCCACCCACCATAAGGTTACATGTCCCACACACCATAAGGTTTACATGGCCCATACACCATAAGGTTTACACATCCCACATGCCATAAGGTTTACATGACCCGCCCACAATAAGGTATACATGGCCCACACACCATAAGGTTTACATATC
Organism: Conus betulinus; assembly: GCA_016801955.1. NCBI lineage: Eukaryota > Metazoa > Mollusca > Gastropoda > Neogastropoda > Conidae > Conus > Conus betulinus. The sequence continues at coordinate 171,747 of JADBJO010004757.1, read as the reverse complement.
CCAACCACTGTAAGGTTTACACAGCCAACCCACCGTAAGGTTACCCATCCCCACCCACCACAACGTTTACACAGTCCACCACCATAAGGCTTACACAGCCAACCCACCATAAAGTTTTACACACATCCCACCACCATACAGTTTACAGAGCCCACCCCACCATAAGGTTTACACAGCCCACCCACCATAAGGTTTACAGAGCCCACCCACCATAAGGTTTACACGGCCCACCCACCATAAGGTTTATACGGCCCACCCACCATAAGGTTTACAGAGCCCACCCACCATAAGGTTTACACGGCCCACCCACCATAAGGTTTACACGGCCCACCCACCATAAGGTTTACACGGCCCACCCACCATAGGTTTACACGGCCCACCCCACCATAAGGTTTACACGGCCCACCCACCATAAGGTTTACACGGCCCCCCCATAAGGTTTACACAGCTCACCCACCATAAGGTTTACACGGCCCACCCACCATAAGGTTTACACGGCCCACCCACCATAACGTTTACACGGCCCACCCACCATAAGGTTTACACGGCCCACCCACCATAAGGTTTACACGGCCCACCCACCATAAGGTTTACACGGCCCACCCACCATAAGGTTTACACGGCCCACCCACCATAAGGTTTACACGGCCCACCCACCATAAGGTTATGGCCCACCCACCATAAGGTTTACACGGCCCACCCACCATAAGGTTTACACGGCCCACCCACCATAAGGTTTACACAGCCCCCCCACCCTAAGGTTTACATGACCCATCCACCCTAAGGTTTACACGGCCCACCCACCATAAGGTTTACACAGCCCACCCACCCTAAGGTTTACACAGCCCTACCCACCCTAAGGTTTACACAGCCCACCCACCATAAGGTTTACACGGCCCACCCACCATAAGGTTTACACAGCCCACCCACCCTAAGGTTTACACAGCCCACCCACCATAAGGTTTACACGGCCCACCCACCATAAGGTTTACACGGCCCACCCACCATAAGGTTTACACGGCCCACCCACCATAAGGTTTACACGGCCCACCCACCCACCATAAGGTTACACGGCCCACCCACCATAAGGTTTACACGGCCCACCCACCATAAGGTTTACACAGCCCACCCACCATAAGGTTTACACGGCCCACCCACCATAAGGTTTACACGGCCCACCCCACCATAAGGTTTACACGGCCCACCCACCATAAGGTTTACGCGGCTTCCCAACCTTAAGCTTTACTTGTCCTTACTAGTAATATGGTTTACAAAGCTCCCCCCCCCCCCCCCCCCCCCCCCCCCCCCTCTGCATAGCCACACGAAGGTTTACTTGGCCTCCTTAAACTTACGTTTTACATGACCTTCACAAGAAGGTTTACACAGCCTTTCCAAACCCCAGATTTACAGAGCCTTCCAGGCTATGAGGATCCACATGGTCTCTGCGCTAGCCCTTGTGTCCTCCACAGCCTTAGAATTCAAACAGCTTCCCCAAAAGTTCCAAAGGTGTCTCCAGACGTGTGTTCCAAAAGTCTGTATATCCGTGTCTCGACGACGACGACGACGACGACGATGATGATGATGATGATGATGATGATGAAGACAATTTCTATAGTGTCTTCCTAACAATGCAGGCTACTATGCGCTTTAAAATCTCTTTAAAACATTTGACACACACATACACGCACGTACGCACCCCCCCCACCCCCCCCCCCCCCCCCCCCCCCCCCCCTCCTCGACACACACA
>JADBJO010004757.1:152500-162500 GCA_016801955.1 Conus betulinus | reverse complement strand
AGGAAGAGTCCCCCCACCCCCATTCCCGTTACATCCCTCCACTTTTCCCGCCCAGCACCCCCTCCACTCCCCCCTCCTCATTCGGTGCCTGCATTTACTGTAATCAAATCGCTCAAATTCAAGTTAATTTTATTTTACAGTAAACCTGTGCGAAAACTCGGCCAAAGGTTTTCCTTTGTTCATTTTTTCCTTTCAGACTCTGGTTTGTCCATTCAGTTCGCCGTTTAGTAAAGCTTCCCTATGGTAAACGTGTGTGTACTTTCACAAAGAAAATCCTCGCTCACTGCTTTTAATAAACTCGCTAAATTCAAGTAATTTTATTACAGTAAACCTGTGCGAAAACTCGGCCAAAGGTCTCCTTTGTTGTTTCTTCAGACCTCTTCTGTGTCAATTGGCGTTTAGTAAAGCTTCCCTATGGTAAACGTGTGTGTACTTTCACAAAGAAAATCAAAGCTCACTGCTTTTCCTTCCCTCTTCTTGTTTTTGTTTTTGTGGAGGAAGGTACAAAGCTCACTGTTTTTCCTTCCCTCTTCTTGTTTTGTATTTGTGGAGGAAGGTACAAAGCTCACTGCTTTCCACTTCCTCTCCTCCTGCTCTTACTCTCTGTTCCTAATTTTCTCACTTTCTCCACTGCTGCTTTTTACATAGCCAGTCGTTATCTTCGCGCGCGCCCGTGTGTGTGTGTGTGTGTGTGTGTGTGTGTGTGTGTGTGTGTGTGTGTGTGTTCACTCCGTTTGTTTTGTCATGTCTCTGTATGTTGCTGTAGAAGTCCTCAGTAATGAAACGCGCTGCTTTCGAATTGTCATCTGGGGGGGGGGGGGGGGGGGGGGGGGGGGGGGGGGGGGGGAGACATGGGTTGCGGGAGAGAGAGAGAGCTGAAGGAGGGATAAGGAAGCAATATTGGGAAGGGGAGGGGGGGGGGGGGGGGGGAAAGCCTCACGTACTGACAATTTTTTTTTTTTTTTCTGTCCCATCTTCTGTGCCACCTCAGTGGACTTGCACCCACAACGCTCATTCCGACACCCCGTCCACAGAAAGCAGCCTGGCCCGGCCCACCACAGTCTCGGCACTGGCAATCCACAGGGAGCAGCTAATGTCAAGCCGTCAAGAGGCAACCCACCAGAGGAGACACTGCACTGCTGCCGCATCATTTTGGTGGAGTTCGGTGGCGCCTATTCTGATCCAACATACGCAGGACACCACCTACTATGCCCCCTACTGACGACAATAATTACTAAGTCGCGGAGCCAGTGTGTGTGAGCTCTTCCCCCATGCACTCGCCGATACCTTTGACCCTGACGGAATCAAACCAAGGCCACAGACGTGGAGAGGACGTCGAAACTGAGGTCACCCATGAGAGCAGGGCATGAAAGGCCACGGACTTTGGGACTTTTTTTTTTTTTAGCTGATTGATGAGAATGAGAATGATGAATATGATGCTACGGATTTCCATTCCAGTCTGAGATGGCATGACAGGGCTGTACTCTACACTTCCTTTCATAATGTACCCCGGCGTCAACCAGACCTGAGAGATACAGACACCTGCTGTGTTGGTAAAGAAATTTGAGCTACAGTCCCAGAGACGCATCCATTAAGTGGATGAAACTCGGTTGTGTGGTCCCCAGTCTTCCCAATTGAGCCCCTAGCAAACTCAGCTCTGGGTAGGAGCTGGTCGGGGCAGAAAAATCCCACATGCAGTCGGGAGTCCGCGACGCTAGCCACTTCACCACAGCAGCTGATCTGACAATGTTTTTACCTTTATTGGAAATTCGTGAAACTCTACTGCTGCCATATCAGCACTATAGTGTCGAGGATGGAGATGAACAGAACAACAGAACAGGAATGGGAAGAGAAGATGGGGTGGAAAGGGGAGGGGGGCAAGGAAAGAGTTATGAAGTGGTCTTGAGAATGAGACACCTTGTTACATACTTGTGCAGAATATCATCTGGTTCTGTGGTAAAAAAAAAAACAACAACAACAAAAAAAACAATTTACGTCAGTATTGAAAACGCACCACCATACAAATAAACAGGCGAAACAGTGTGAAGCGACAGTGACCTTTACCTGTGTCTTGTCCTAGTTCGTGCGTTTCCGGGCCGAGGCTGTTTTGTGTTCCAACCAATCGTGAGCCGTCTTGATGACTTAATCGTCGTCCACGTGACCATTGACGTCGGACGTCGGCGAACGTGCGTGGGCCTGCATGTTCGTCTGCCAAGTTTTTTCCCGCCATCGTTTAAGACTGAAACCAAGCCGTTGGAGGTCTGTCCAATGATTTTAAATGAAACGGATCAGTGAATTAGTGCATGATTAATTTTATCAAAAATTGAATACAGGTATAAATTGATCAGCCAATTAATCAGTGAAAGTTACCGAACGACAAATTAAGTCTACTTTCTTCAAACTAGATCTTAGTCTTTCTTTCTCTCTCCTCTCCCTCCCTCCCTCCCCCCCCCTCCTCTCTCTCTCTCTCTCTATGTATGTATATGTGTGTGTGTGTGTGTGTGTGTGTGTGTGTGTGTGTGTGTGTGTGTGAGAGAGAGAGAGAGAGAGACAGACAGACAGAGAGACAGAGAGAGAGAGAGAAGCCCGCACCATGAACTTGAATTTAACCTTCACTCTTTTAAAGGTATGGAAGATAAATAAACAACTAGGACAGCAAGAACACAAGCAATGCATCCCACCCCTATGCCACAAAAACACACACACCTTCAGATCCACATCCACAATCAGTTAAAAACCGTTAATGTGAAACAAAGGAACAAAGGTAATCTCTCTCTCTCTCTCTCTCTCTCTCTCTCTCTCTCTCTCTCTCTCTATATATATATATATATATATATATATATATATATATATATATATATATATATGAGGAAGAAACTCACCCTCGTTTTTACAAGAAAACTTTTTACACCCCCCCTGGGAAGAGAGATGCAGCACTGGACGCTTACTGCGACGTCATAGAACGACTTACCTCAACCCACCAGCCCAGTAAAAGACCCAGAGACAACCTAACCACCAGTGAACGCAGAGCACTCCTCGAACTCAAACAACTAGTTCATAATAGAATAATTAGGATCAGTAGAGCTGATAAAGGGGGTGCCATCGTAATCCTGAATACTGAACTACTATATATACAGGAAGCGTTTAGACTACTTAGCGACCCCCTACATTATGAGCGTGTTGACCATGACCCTACTGCTAAAATAGCCACCGAGTCCAACAAGATCATAGACAAATTAAAGAACAATTCCTATATAAACGACACCACACATAAGTGGGCCAGGTTAGACCCAGAAAAACACACGTACACACATATTTTTTACCATTTACCGAAAATACATAAAAGTCTTAATAATCCACCTGGTCGCCCCATAGTCTCTAGTGTTGGAGGACCTACTGAAACTCTTTCTAAACTGGTTGATTATTGGCTTAGAGACTATGTCACCCGCTTACCTAGCTATGTACAGGACTCTACACATGTGCTCAGACTAGTGAATGAATGGAACACCAAACTGGGCCCTTTTCCTCCTACTACAAAACTGGTACCATTGATGTTGTTAGTCTTTATACCAACATTCCTCATGACGAGACAGAAAAATCCGTGGGTCATTTTTTATCGCTTCTACCCTGTGAAAAAGGTCCTCCCAGACCAGTTCTCCTTGAAATTATTAGACATATTTTAAAAAAAACAATTTTTTTTTTACTTTGAAGAGGCCATTTACCGACAAAAGTCAGGCACAGCTATGGGCACCCCCATGGCACCTACTATTGCCACCTATTCATGGGGTGGTTGGAAAGCCGCCTACTCGAAATGAGTCCCGTAAAAATTAATCCAGAACACTGGAAAAGATTTATCGATGATATTTTACTGTTGTGGACGGGGCACTGAATCGGACCTTGATCGTTTTAGTGATTTTCTTAACTCTTTTCATCCGTCCATCAAGTTTACAGTAAATAGCTCTTTTACTGAAATACCCTTCTTAGATATCCTTTTTAAAACTTGAGAACGGGTACATTAGCACCGATCTGTATACCAAACAGACCGATGCCCATGCATACCTACATTTTAAATCTTGCCATCCACGCCATTGCATAAATAATGTACCCGTCAGTCAGTTTTTACGTTTACGACGCGTTTGCTCCAATGTGGCAGATTTTAAAACTAACAGTGAAGACATGATTCAGCACTTCTTACGCCGTGGGTACCCCCTCTCCCATCCTTCTAAGAGCTAGGCAGAAAGCAGAAAACACCCCTAGACTGGATACATTAGAATACAGGCCTAAAAGAAAAAAATTCCAGAGTACCTTTAGTTGTAACACACAATCCTTTAAATCCCCCACTGCGAACCTGGCTGAAAGAACAACTGCCGGTTCTACACAACAGTACTAAGATGAGAAAGGCTGCACCAGTCCAACCAATTGTGGGGGAAAAGGAACTGTAATTCCCTGAAAACATTTTAATGCCCTCTGCCCTACCACTCTCAGTGGCAGCCCAGGGTGAAACAGGTTGTCATAGATGCTTGAAAAAATGTGTAATATGTGTAGAACACTTGATGCCAAGTAAATATTTTACTAGTTCCAGAACAGGAGAAAAGTTTACCATACGAGACAAGCTGGACTGTGAGAGCAGCAATATCATCTATCTGTTGTTCTGTGATAAATGCCAACATGCACAGTACGTGGGTGAAACAAAAAATTCTCTGAAAACAAGATTCTACCAGCATAGGTCAATATAAAAAAACAACACCGGTACCTTAGTCACACGACATTTTAATCAAAATGACCCATTCTCTGACAGACATGAAATGTATTGTAATAGAAAGAGTGTGGTATCTTAACCTCCCCTCTAGGCTTAAAAGAGAAGTATTCTGGATCCACAAACTAAAGACTTTATTTCCTTTGGGCCTCAATACTTTGGAGACATAATTGTCAGTTTCCTTTCTTCTCCCTTCCCTTCCTCCCCTTACCCCCTCACCTCTCATTTTAATCTTTCTATGTATATATTTATTTAGCATTGTTTGTGTCTACTAAAAAAAAAAAAAAAAAAAAAAAATTTTTTTTTTAAAGTACCTGTAGGGCTTCACTCAATACTATTTTTAAATGCAGGGACTTAATTTCTTTTACGGAATAAAGTGAGGTAGTGAGTGAATGATAGTGTGTGTGTATGTGAATGTGTATGTCTGTGCGTGTATGTGTGCGTACGTGTGTGTGTGTGTGTGTGTGTGTGTGTGTGTGTGTGTGTGTGTGTGTGTGTGTGTGTGTGTGTGTGTGTGTGTGTGTGTGTGTGGGATGTTGTGTTGTTGTGTGGGGGGGGGGGGGGGGGGGGAGATGGGGGGGAGGGGGAGGGAGGGAGGGGGGAATGGGGATGTTGCTGTTATGGTGGCCGATATGGGTGTTGGTGATGCTGGTGTTGTTATTGCTGGTTTTATCCCTTCTGTTGTCGATTTTAGTGTATAGGGGTGGGGTGGAGAGGGATGAGTGGGGAGATTTGGTTTCTATTCGATATGTTAATTTTTATATCTGTACACTATTTTTATGCCTTTCCGTCCTATTGGGCATCTCTTATTTGGTGTGGAAAGTGTTATCAGACTTATTGTCTTGCAATGCACTTTTTATCTCTTCTCGTTTTGTTATATTACCTTCCAGCCCCCTCCCCCACCCCAAACAAACACCCCCCCCCCCCCCCCCCTTTTTTTTTTTCCACCGTGGCAGCGTGCAAACCCCCCCCCCCTCCCTCACCTTTTCAAACACCCCACCCCACCCCCCCCCCCCTTTTTTTTTTTTTCCCTCATTCTTTCTCTCTCTGACTCTCTCACTCTCTGCCATGTTTTGGCTACCTGGATTCCAGTCTGTTAACCCCCTACTTCCATCTCTCTCTCCCTCTCTCCCTCTCTCTCTCTCTCTTTCTCTCTCTCTCTCTCTCACTCTCTCTCTCTCTCTCAATGCCTATTCTTAACCCCCGCCCTTCCCCCCCCCCCCCCCCTTTCCAAACACACAACCCCCCCCCCCCCCCCCCCCCCCGCCACGTCTCTCTTCTCTTCGTACCTCTGTCTTTTTGCCTACCTGGTCTTTCCTCTCTCTTTTTTCCCCCCCCACCCCCCTACCCTGTGCCGCTCTATCCCTCTCTCTCTCTCTCTCTCCCCCCCCCCCCCCCCCCCCCCCCCCCCCGCTTACTCCTTTCATTCCCGCTCCGCCTCCCCCTCCTTTTCGATATGACCGTAGAAGTAAATAGTGGGTAACAGACTATATTGATTATGTGGCAGGATACGTTCTCATTTATGTTTTTAACATATCTGTATGTTTTTTTTTTTTTTTTTTTTTTTTTTTTTTTTTGTTTTTTTTTTTTTTTTTTTTTAGCCCTTTCCCTTCCAACAACCTCCCCCCTTCCCCCTCGCCCTCTCTCTTGTGCGCGCAAGCGGTTTCTCTTTCTCTCTCTCTCGCTCTCTCTCTTTCTCCCTCTGTCTTTCCTACCCCTATTTCTCGTGTTCCCCGTAGCTTACTACCCTTCCACCGTTGTATTTTCTCTAAACATTGGAACTGTGGTGAACTGTTTTTTTAAAAAAGTGTGAACGGAGGCTGCTACATGCAATTCAGCATTAAAGTCCCTTGAGGATCGTCCTCTTCTTATTTGAAATCCCGAGTTGTTTCATGCGGACATAGGCTGATGAGCCTACAAATCCCCTTGCTTCAACATCTTTGGCGAGGATCCGGGCCTGGAAGCCAGATTTCCTCAAACTGCCCGCTAGACTGGCATACTTCTCAGTCTTGTAGAGGTGCGCTTGCCATTCTGCTTTCGAATGGCACAAGGAGTTCGATCAGAATAATCAGTTTTGATGAACCTGAGTGGAGAACAATGTCCGGTCTCATGCTATTCTTCCTGATGATCGCCGGATGGTTCTCCCATTCTGGAACGTCTACTGTACATTCCCAGTCATCTGCTCCATCCAGTAAACTCAGCTTCCATGCTCTCAATATTACAGCTGTTCCAGACCAAGTTTGTGGACTCCTGCCATGTAGAACTTTGTTGCTGGAGCTTCTGGTGGCGTAGATCCAGCAGTACTAACCGCATGTGTGATCTCCTTGAGCACTTGGTTGTGCCTCCATGTGTACCTTCCCTGGGTTAATGCTGCTTTGCATGAATTCAGGACATGTTCCACTGTTTGTTTGCCATGACTGAGTGGACATGTGGGGTCATCTCACCAGGTTTGAATTCGAGGGCAGGAGGTCATATACAGATATGAGGATGAAGCTGACCTAAAGAAATGCCATGTGCCATGTATTATTCCAAGTGAGACTTCTTTGCAGTGTGTTTCCCCACGTAGTCCACTGTCCTTCTTGGCCTTGATGGACTGCCTTCTGGATTATGTATATATATATATAATCGTGTGTGTGTGTGTGTGTGTGTGTGTGTGTGTGTGTGTGTGTGTGTGTGTGTGTGTGTGTGTGTGAGAGAGAGAGAGAGAGAGAGAGAGGGGAGAGACAGACAGACAGACAGAAAGGGGGGGGGGGGGGGGGGGGTCACGACGACTTGCAGTGTAGCTACGCATCACCCCAGTGTGACGTCATAGGTTTATGTGATGATGTCATGTCACTAACGTTATAGGACACTGAACTGACATGTCCATTTCAATTTTCAAGTTGACAGCACTGTTGTATGGACCAAGAAAACTGATGTCATCATGATTATGATGAGCAGCTTAGGGCATACCATGGGGATTATGATGAGCAGCTTAGGGCATGCCATGGGAATTATGATGAGCAGCTTAGGGCATACCATGGGGATTATGATGAGCAGCTTAGGGCATGCCATGGGAATTATGATGAGCAGCTTAGGGCATGCCATGGGGAATTATGATGAGCAGCTTAGGGCATACCATGGGGATTATGATGAGCAGCTTAGGGCATGCCATGGGGATTATGATGAGCAGCTTAGGGCATGCCATGGTGATTATGATGAGAAGCTTAGGGATTATGCCATGGGGATTACGGGGATTACAGCAGCTAGGGCATACCATGGGGATTATGATGAGCAGCTTAGGGCATACCATGGGGATTATGATGAGCAGCTTAGGGCATAGGGGATTATGATGAGCATTAGGGCATTATGGGGATGAGATGCAGCTTAGGGAATACCATGGGGATTACGATGAGCAGCTTAGGGCATACCATGGGGATTATGATGAGCAGCTTAGGGCATACCATGGGGATTATGATGAGCAGCTTAGGGAATACCATGGGGATTATGATGAGCAGCTTAGGGCATGCCAGCTTTAGGGCATGCCATGGGGATTATGATGAGCAGCTTAGGGCATGCCATGGGGATTATGATGAGCAGCTAGGGCATACAATGGGGATTATGATGAGCAGCTTAGGGCATACCATGGGGATTATGATGAGCAGCTTAGGGCATGCCATGGGGATTATGATGAGCAGCTTAGGGCATGCCATGGGGACTATGATGAGCAGCTTAGGGCATACCATGGGGATTATGATGAGCAGCTTAGGGCATACCATGGGGATTAAAACCTTCTGGTTTCTGTCCCAAATGGGATTGAGTGGTGATAATGTATTTATCTATTTACTTTACTTATGCATTTTTATTCAAGAGGAGGGGGAGAGGGTGGGGCAGAGATCTGTAGACAGACAAATACACAGAAGGACGGACGGACAGACAAAAGGACAAGAGGAGAAAGAGGCAAACAGAAAAAGAAAGCACACCCTACGTGCATTCACTTGCACATGCGAACAGGCGCACAAACCTGCACACACACACACACACACACACACACACACACACACACACACACACACACACACACACACACACACACACACACACACACACACACACACACACACACACACACACACACGCTTGAACGTACACGCAAGCATGCATGCATGCGCGCATACACACACACACACACACACACACACACACGCGCGCACGCGCGCGCGCGCGCGCGCGCGCTTGAACGTACACGCAAGCATGCATGCGCGCTTACACACACACACACACACACACACACACACACACACACGCGCGCGCGCGCGCGCGCGCGCGCCCACACGCCCACACGCACGCACGCACGCACGCACGCACATGCAGACACACACACACACACACACACACACACACACACACACACACACACACACACACACACACACACACACACACACGCACGCACAACACGCGCAAAACAAAGACACACACACACACAGGCATGCTCGTGGGCACACACACACACACACACACACACACACACACACACACACACACACACACACACACACACACACGCACGCACGCACGCACGCACGCACGCCACGCACACACACACCACACACACACACACACACACACACACACACACACACACACACACACACACACACACACAGGTAGACACATAGTTCGGTAAATAGAGAGAGAGAGAGATAGACAGACAGACAGACAGATGATTAGATGAATAGATACATACTTGGATGTGTTTATGCATAAATTTGTGTGTGTGATTATGAGCGCGCGTGGGCAAGCATTTGTGTATGCGTGTTTGCGTGTAAGGGGGGGGGGGGGGGGGGGGGGGGGGGAGAGGAGGTGTGAGGTGTGTGTGTGTGTGTGTGTGTGTGTGTGTGTGTGTGTGTGTGTGTGTGAGAGAGAGAGAGAGAGAGAGAGAGAGAGAGAGAGAGAGAGAGAGAGAGAGAGAGAGAGAGAGAGAGAGAGAGAGAGAGAGAGAGATTTAGGAATATAAGACAAAGGATGTGTATTTATGAAGAAACTGTCGAGCATTTCAAATAATTGTTCAGAAATAACACTGTATGGAACTGATTTCCTTCTTCTTTCTGAATAACAAAGAACATTAACTCCTCTTCCCACTCCACCCTTTCGTCCCTCCCACCCTCCCCCCAACGCCTCCTCCACCCCCTTTCTCTCTGTGCTACTTTCTCTCCCTGCTCCTTCTTCTCCGCGTCCTTCTTCTCTTCCTCCATCTCCCTT
>JADBJO010004757.1:102500-147500 GCA_016801955.1 Conus betulinus | reverse complement strand
ATGTGTGTGTGTGTGTGTGTGTGTGTGTGTGTGTGTGTGTGTGTGTGTGTGTGTGTGTGTGTGTGTGTGTGTGTGTACAAAAAACTGTGTGAGTACAGAAACTGGCAGGGCCCCCCAAAAAAAGTAATAGTTGTGAAGGTAACATGGCAAAAAAAAAAAAAAAAAAAATCAGATTTTGCTACCTTTGAATTTTGTCTGTTAACAATAACATGTCATTGCACTATTGGTAAAATTTTATGAACCATCTTTTTACTTATTGAGGACAAGTAGAACTTGCAAATAGAATTTATTATCTACTTGTCTGCAGGACAAATAAAACCTATCAGTGAATTTCTAACCATGAAATGGAGATCAGCATTGTCTAATGATTTAAACCTCTCAGTGAATTTCTAACCCTGATATGGAGATCAGTATTGCCTATTGATTGAATTTTGTTTGAGTAAATTCTGGCAGTAGATAGCAAACTTTGCTAAACCCATATCCTGTTGATGATTTTGCCGTAACACTTTGACCAGTATGAAAGTGTTCAAGCACCATCACTGATTCTACCAATGGCATGAATATTGGTGATTTTGCCATAACACTTTTACAATATGAAAACATTCAAGCAGGATCACTGATTCTACCAATGGCATGAATGTTGATTGGGCTGTTCAAGTTGAACAAGACGTTACAGAAGGGAAGGTAACGGACGACAGGAAACCTGCATGTTACTGTCACAATGGTCAGCAAGGGAGACTTAAGTGTAACTAAGGTGTTTTTGCCAACAGATCTTTCTGAAGCATGTTCTTTTCAAGGATGTTTTGAAACTCCTCGAAAACTTCAACATCGTGGCAGACTACCGCAGCTGATGTGGATTCACAGCCTTTGGTAGCTTTGTGATCACACCGCTCAGTTGTATACAAGAGTTAGCCAACATACTTCATAACTTTGAATTTAATCTCGCTAAATTTTTAGAATTTTCCCTAGGGTTTCCACAGAGGTCTACATCAGTTATTTACTCCTGATTCAGGAAAGCAAATGGGGATTGGATAGTTGCAAGCAATATTGGTAGGGAAAGATAACTCGCAGAAAAAAAAACTGTTCCAATCTGCCAGCTATCCACTTGCAATATAGCAGACAGGTGTGGCCAATGCTAAGACTGTGTTTTGTAGCCTGTCTGGCCCTGAAACTTGCTATGTCATCTGCAGGCCTCATTAGCTGTGCATCAGGCAATGGATGCAGACAAAATTTGGTGAGGGAAGGGGGGGGGGGGGGGGGGGGGGAGGATTGACGATTGTTTTGAAAATCAGTCATGCAGGCAATCTCTCTCATTCTCTCTATGATGGAGCCTATCTGTCTCTTCTTTCTCCATCTTTGTGTGTTTTGAAAATCAGCCATGTGGGTAATCTCTCTCTTTCTCTCTCTCTCTCTCTCTCTCTCTCTCTCTCTCTCTCTCTCTGTGAATGGAACTATCTGTCTCTTCTCTCTCCATCTTTGTGTGTTTTGAAAATCAGTCATGCAAGCAATCTGTCTTGTTCTGTCACTCTCTTTGTCTCTTCTCTCTCCCTCTTTGTGTCCTGTATTTGGTTTTCAGACTGCTACAACTTCAAACCTCCACATAAATGTTTGTAATACCAATACGTTGTTGGACATGAACTCTTGGAGGAAGAAATTTGTAAGGTTGTTGTTGTTGTTGTTGTTGTCTTTCAGGTTTTTATCATTTCATGAATGTGATTTCAGATGTGGTTGGGACCATTTGCCAAACTGATCAAGATTTGCACTTTGCGAATAACAGCAGACAAAACTATACTTCATTTTGTCAGAGACAGCTGCCGTTGGAGGAGTACAGATATGGTGTGAGCTGCCACAGGTATGGATGCTCATAATGCGTGTGTATATAAATCTGTGATACAATGTCAGGTCTGTCTTGAGTTGATGGCATTATGTTGACAAGAGGCTCAGAGCTGGCTCATGTGGAAGCAACATCACTGTGCCCTATACACATCATAAGTTGATTGTTAGAGTTGACTCTACCATAAAAGATATACAACAACAGTGATGTAGTAGTAAAAGCAAATCATCAGACTATGCTGTTTTTTTTTTTTATTTTAGTAATAAAGTGCAGTTTTGTATCTTTTTTCTGTTTGATTATACGTCAGTGTTCAGAGAGATAAAGCGACTTTCTTAGTTCTGAAATTAGTCAGCAGTAAATGGTTAAAAGATAAGTGTCAACCACACCTACTTTGCTTTCTGATTGTTATGGAGTTGATGAACAAAACAACCCATTTTGTGTACTTATCTGTTATAATTACTAGTGTTACTAAATAAGGGGGTTTAGGGAATTCATTCCATGTGTGAGCTCCCCCACCCTCCCCCTCCCCCAGGTGTTTTAAAGAATCACTGGTTAATTATGTGTAAACCAGTTAAAGTATCATAACAGACCGTTTGACATGTCACTTAAACCACGGAAAACATGAGAAAAAAAAAAAGCAAGTCTTTGTGTTTTGTTACATTCTCCACTGTCAGTCATTGAGTGAACCAGCTGATGTGATTGCCAGAGTGAAAGTTGGAAAGTAGAGCTGCATCTGTGCTGCTGTGTGTATGATTCAGATAGGTGACTCAGAGAGCTTGGAGCAGGTGATGATAGATTCACTTTCAGAATCAGGAAAGTTTTTAACTGAGTCTGTTATCATTAGCAACTGAGCATTTGTCATCAGACATTGAATGCAGCTGAAGAAAGTGAATTAGAAGCAAAGAAAGAAAGAAACCTCACTTTGTCAGACTTTTGTCTAGGGCCACTTCTGTGACGAGTATGCCATGCAAGGCATTTCTGATGAGGCCAATGAGATCTACCTGGAACTCTGCCCTGAGAACCTCCTGCGAGCCTTGAAGACTGCGCAGGCGGCACGCTGGGTCAAGCTCAAGTTGACCCACAAGCATACCCCTTGTCTGACCGTGGAAGTCGAACTGGTACAGTTCTCTGTGTGTGTGTGTGTGTGTGTGTGTGTGTGTGTTGTGTGTGTGTGTGTGTGTGTGTGTGTGTGCGTTGTATGTGTGTGTGTTGTGTGTGTGTGTGTTGTGTGTGTGTGTGTGTGTGTTTTGTGTGTGTGTGTGTGTGTGTGTGTATGTGGTGTGTGTGTGTATGTGTGTGTGTGTGTGTGTGTGTGTGTGTGTGTGTGTGTGTGTGTGTGTGTGTGTGTGTGTGTGTGGTGTGTGTGTGTGTGTGTGTGTGTGTTCTTCATGTGCTGGGAAATATAAGTATTTGATAAAATGTCAAAAAGATTAAAGTGGAGGAGGGTCATGATCGCAAATGGTCAGTTGGATGGGAACAGTTGTGATGTTCTCTGTGTGTTGTATGTGTGTGTGTGTTGTATGTGTGTGTTTTGTGTGTGTGTGTGTGTGTGTGTGTGTGTGTGTGTGTGTGTGTGTGTGTGTGTGTGTGTGTGTGTGTGTGTGTGTGTGTGTGTGTGTGTGTGTGTGTGTATGTGTGTGTGTGTGTGTGTGTGTGTGTGTGTGTGTGTGTGTGTGTGTGTGTGTGTGTGTGTGTGTGTGTGTGTGTGTGTGTGTGTGTGGTGTGTGTGTGTGTGTGGTGTGTGTGTGTGTGTGTGTGTTGTTCTTCATGTGCTGGGAAATATAAGTATTTGATAAAATGTTAAAAAGATTAAAGTGGAGGAGGGTCATGATCGCAAATGGGCAGTTGGATGGGAACAGTTGTGATGTTCTGTGTGTGTGTGTGTGTGTGTGTGTGTGTGTGTGTGTGTGTGTGTGTGTGCACATGGGTGTATACTTGAATACACTTAGTAATTAGATGCTTTTGTTCATATCAAGTTTTGTAGATCACATAAAAGAGGTGTATTATTCCCTCATAGTTAGATATCGTGCTGACGAAGTTGATGAAAATGATGTGAATACTTACATTCTCACAGGTCCTATCGCACACTGATCATTGACTCTGTAACTTTGCAGAATGAACACAATGTCATCAGCTCCATTAACTTTGCAAAAATTGATTTTTTTTTTACTGCTAGTCACAAAAACTGCCAGTCAGCGAGTCATTAACAGACAGAAAACACTCGTTCTGTGAAAACTGTTTTGCCTTGGCTCCTTCTGCACCAACTGACTGTGTCCAGTGTCATGAGAATATCGTCCCTTTGAATGTTTCCATCATGTTGCAGAATAATGCTTGCCTGGGTGAGAATGCAGATGTCCATTATGTAGTTCAAAGAAGTTAAACTCACAGCAATTAGAAGGAACAAAAAATGTTTGCTATACTTTAGTCTGTACCCCTGATAAGCTTTCCTTGAAGAATCATTTTGCTCCTTGATTTTCTTGAAAAGGGTAGGAACACACCTTGCTCTGAGATGGGTGAGAGACACGGTTATATTGATCTGTGCATGTTCGACCATCAGATGTTACTTATAGTGGTCTTGCTTTTGTTAAACAATTCAAATATGTCATTACATTGATGTTTAACAGCACTAAATACTTTTTCAAGCGCAGGAAGTCGGTGTATGATGAAGCTAAGCACAGTGTTCCTTCTTTTCCATGTTCATGGACTGCAAATTGAATTGCAGGGTCCGTGTGCTTTGATTTGCTCTGCAAGCTGTGGTGTGTGCATCTGTTACCACCCATTGTTACTGCAGGGCTTTGAGGGGATGCATTCCTGGTACCAGTCTCATGGCCTGCTGCAAAACTGATGTGGATTAATAGTAAAGGAAGGAGTGGGGTTGTTGGATGATGTCTGCACAGCAGTCAGGTCCTCCTTGGACAGCACTGATGTAGGCAGCTTCCTGTGTGTGTTTTGTCACTGTCAGGGTGAAAGGTGGCATCATCTCACTGGGAGAGGACCTGACAGCACTGATGTAGGCAGCTTCCTGTGTGTGTGTGGTCACTGTCAGGGGTGAACTTGGAGGCATCATCTCACTGGGAGAGGACCTGACAGCACTGATGTAGGCAGCTTCCTGTGTGTGTTTTGTCACTGTCAGGGTGAACTTGGAGGCATCATCTCACTGGGAGAGGACCTGACAGCACTGATGTAGGCAGCTTCCTGTGTGTGTGTGGTCACTGTCAGGGTGAACTTGGAGGCATCATCTCACTGGGAGAGGACCTGACAGCACTGATGTAGGCAGCTTCCTGTGTGTGTGTGGTCACTGTCAGGGTGAACTTGGTGGCATCATCTCACTGGGAGAGGACCTGACAGCACTGATGTAGGCAGCTTCCTGTGTGTGTGTGGTCACTGTCAGGGTGAACTTGGAGGCATCATCTCACTGGGAGAGGACCTGACAGCACTGATGTAGGCAGCTTCCTGTGTGTGTGTGGTCACTGTCAGGGTGAACTTGGTGGCATCATCTCACTGGGAGAGGACCTGACAGCACTGATGTAGGCAGCTTCCTGTGTGTGTGTGGTCACTGTCAGGGTGAACTTGGAGGCATCATCTCACTGGGAGAGGACCTGACAGCACTGATGTAGGCAGCTTCCTGTGTGTGTGTGGTCACTGTCAGGGTGAACTTGGAGGCATCATCTCACTGGGAGAGGACCTGACAGCACTGATGTAGGCAGCTTCCTGTGTGTGTGTGGTCACTGTCAGGGTGAACTTGGAGGCATCATCTCACTGGGAGAGGACCTGACAGCACTGATGTAGGCAGCTTCCTGTGTGTGTGTGGTCACTGTCAGGGTGAACTTGGAGGCATCATCTCACTGGGAGAGGACCTGACAGCACTGATGTAGGCAGCTTCCTGTGTGTGTGTGGTCACTGTCAGGGTGAACTTGGAGGCATCATCTCACTGGGAGAGGACCTGACAGCACTGATGTAGGCAGCTTTCCTGTGTGTGTGTGGTCACTGTCAGGTGAACTTGGTGGCATCATCTCACTGGGAGAGGACCTGACAGCACTGATGTAGGCAGCTTCCTGTGTGTGTGTGGTCACTGTCAGGTTGCAATTCTCATGTACTTTCTGCCATGGTTTTCAGCCATCCATAGGTTCCTGTCATCGACTGGCTGTTCATGACATCCCCATCAGTATCGTCAAGCGGCGCAATTGGGCGGATTATGCTGAACCAGAGATGCCCCACTTTGATGTAGACGGAAAGTGTGCAGTCATTGGGGGGGGGGGGGGGGGGTGGTGGTGGTGGTGGTGCATCACACTTTAATGTCAGACTTAAGTGCGCAGTCATTAGGGGGGGGGGGGGGGGGGGGGGGGGCTGGTGGTTGCAGAATACTGTGTAACCGAAGTTTATGCATAAAACTTTACCATTAGAGTTTTGGAAGCTGTTTTGTTATTTAGATTTAGAGTAAATTTTTCAACTCTAAACCAATCAGAATATTGATAAACTATACATTAAAAACCAGTTTTGTGTTGTCTCTAGTCTTATCTGCATTATCAAAAGAACTGTGGGACACAGCCGTCCAGCGTAGATGAAAATTGCCCTTGGTAGTGTACAGCCCGCACACACTGCTACTGGCCCTACGCTGTGACCTTCAACGCTGTGTAGCAGAAGCGTGTATCATGGGAACAGCATTCTGGCACTTGCAGACTGCGAGAAATGCATCATTTTTGTGCTGATTTTTACTCTGGTGTTTGATGCTTTTTGTACTACACACATTTAACCTGTGGATATAATTTACTCACTGTGTGATTTGTGTGAGTGTTCTCCTTCATTGTGCCGTTTTATTTAACTTGTTCTTTCCATGTTTGTGTTCATCACTCAGTTCTATGCAGTGAGAATTGTGCGTTCTCATCAGTTGGCTGGTCAATGGATAGCCCAGTGCAGCAGGGAGAGTGCCATGTCGTAGTGTGGGAACCGTGATGCTGAGACAGATCTTTTTGCGTGTTTTTTCTACTTTCTGTGCATCATACATCTACCAAGGTTTTTTTTTTTTTTTTTTTTTTTAACCCCACTCTCTGCATACATGAGAGTGAGTGTGTGCAAGTGAGTACCAAGCGTCATTGTAGAGTGAACAGTAATACTAGTGATATTCTCTCTCTCTCTCTCTCTCTCTCTCTCTCTCTCTCTCTCTCTCTCTCTCTCTCTCTCTCTCTCTCTCTCTCTCTACATGCATGTCTGTGTGATTTTTTTAGGCATACTTCATTCCGATCTGTGCTACTGTGTACATGTTTGTAGCACTAATAATGGCGGAGGCATTTGCGCACAACTTCAGTGAAGACAAAAGACGTGTAGATTTGCTGTGTCGTGTGTGCAGCGAACATGTGCTCAGACAGCATAAAGATAAAGGATTAAACGCTAGACTTTGTGTCAACTTCACTGATGATTTGTTACAGTATTTCAGTCTAGATATTTCTGGAGATGAAGAAGGCAAACAGACCAAGTGTATCTGCATAAAATGCTACCATAAACTGAAAAAATAAGACACATGTCAGCACATTCTCAGTGTTGTACTACAGAAGAAAGTGCTGCTCGTGACATAGAATGTCAGAAATCTGGACAACTCTCGATCCAGATCTTTCTTTGAGTCAGTGCGCATCATGTCAGTTCTGTCAGTTAACCTGCCTCCCTGGTCGTCGGAAAACAAAGAAAAAACAACCCGTCAAAAGATCCACTCAAGAATGTTTAGAACAGTCTGATCTGTGCTTGGCCATGGATGAACGTGTGTCGTCATTTTCTCCAACGGTATCAACCCCTGTGAAAAAGCCTAGAAGATTCTCTGCACAAACGTCACCAGTCATAGCTTAGCTAGCACATCCAGCTCGGCACATGCAAATTTTGATCAGTCTGATATTTGTTTGGACACCGATGAAAGTGTGTCGACGTCAGTTTGTCAGTCAGCTTCAAGACCAGTTAGAAAACCCAGAACATTGTGCACACAAATCTCTCCAATCACTGTCAAAACCCCTGTCACTGACGTCGCAATATCCCCCTTCCCCCAACTGAAATGCAAGACAGTATATTCAGACTGAGACGATGGGGACTCGATAAACCTCTCACCGCAGAAGAAGAAAAAAGTTGCTGGCGCGGCTTGTGAAAGGAAAACTGCGACAATCCAAAGACAAAGTGACAGTCAGGTGCAAAACCAGAGGCCAGCCTATAGTGTTGAAAAAGGTCACACAGCCCCATAAATCTTCTGCTCTGGCACCGTCTCCACTGCGGAAAAAGCAGTCCCAGATGATGCAGACAATCAGAATGAACATGTCAGGAAGTAGTAAAGAAGACGTCATCAAACAACAGGGCTCTGAAATCAGGAGATCAGCTCAGTCTCATAGACAGAAGATTCTGGAGGCAGCTGGGTGTGGCCCAGTGAGAGTGACCAGAGAACAAGGGTCTGCACTGCGAACTGCCCTGGGATGAGCTGGACAGCACAGTGGATGCAGAAGAGATTTTTCAGAAGTGTTTGGGTGACGGTTGAATGTGATCAGAAAGAAAGAGAGGCACAGAAGGTAGCCATGTGGAGACATAGAAATAGAGCAGACAAACCTTATGTACGTGGATGAAGAAGGGGGACAAGAAGAGGTAGAGACAGCAGTAGGAAAAATCAAGAACATCCCCCAGACTGTGATCAACTTACTGGATGAGCATGACGAACACAGCAAACTGACATGGCACAACAACACAATTCCACAAGATGAGGTCTGGGTGAAGACAGGAGGGGATCATGGAGGGGGCACATTCAAACTCATGCTACAGACTGCAAATCTCTCACAGACCAATTCCAAGCGCAACATGTGTCTCCTGGCCATGTTGTGGATTGTAAGGATAGTCCATGCAATTTGAGAAGAGTCATAGATCCCTACCAACAACAGCTGGAGGCTCTGAAGTCCCTGACATGGAGTGACAAAAGGGGTCAAGTGTTCCTATTTGGGGACTATGACTTTCTCCTCAAATTGTATGGACTGTCAGGTGCTCAGGGAACACACCCATGTCTCTATTGCAATGCATCAAAGACACAAATACAGACACCAGCACACTGCAATGAAGGCCACATCACACAGTGCACATTGAAGGGCATCAATGCAGACTGCAGAAAATACACACACTCCATATAGAAAACCGCCAAACTACACAACAATGTTATCAGGGAACCCATCATTGATGTGGAGTTGACCCATGTAGCACCTCCATACCTGCATATTCTGCTGGGCGTGGTCAAGAAACATAATGACCTGCTTGAAAAGGACTGCCACAGCCTTGAGCAAGACATGGCAGTCACTAGCAAACCAGGTGAGACAGGTCGGCTCGGACTCTGCCTTTTCTGAGTTCGTGAACCAACAGAAACAGATCCTAGCAGCTGTAGAAGAAAAACGAACATTAAAGATCAAGATTGTTTTCAATGAGCCAGAAAATGAAACGGCACCACTCAGTGCTTTCCAGAAAGAGCAGCATGACCTTACAGAGTTGGTGTGGGGGAAAAAGAACAAATAGAAGAACTCCAGTCACAGCTAGATCTTCCAACACTGACCGGCCCTGTCACCAAGCACTTAGATTTTGTGCTTCAGCAGCATAGAATACATCCACAGGCCTACCATGGACGATCGTTTGTTGGTAACCACTGCCACACCTACCTGAAGCCAGACACAACAGACATCTGTGTGACAGTGTAGTGGACAAAGCAGCAGAATTACTCTCGGACACAGACATCATTCTGAAGGCTAGGAACATTTGTTAGAATTCAAAACACTGAACACACTGTTTTCCCCATTCACGCGAACATCTCCCGTCAAACACCTATGACTGACACAGATGAGGTCAACGCATTGGATAGTGATATCAAGGAATACATGGCTTTCTTTCGCAAATCATTCTCAGAAACACCTGTCGCTCCAAAGCAGCACATTCTGGAAAGTCACTGTGTTCCATTCATCCGATCTCACCGTTTTGGCCTGGCATTACATGGGGAACAAGGGGGGAGGGGGGGGAGCAGACACAAGCACTCATCAACGTATTCAAAAGACAGGCATGGTCACAGAAAACACATGAGGCAAAACTGCAGGTGATAATGGAAAAACACATGGCCTATGTCTCCCCCCAGATCAGAAGTACTTCCCTCAACTAGAACATTTCAAGTGGAAATCCAATAAAAAAACCAGAATACTTAAGAGGTGACAAGCATTCTGTGTTCAATCCCGTCTCTAGGAAAAAAAACTAACGAATTAATTCAGCCACTTACATTTGAGAGAGATGCTAAATTCAAGTTGTGATTTGTATGAATGTGCGTGCACACGCGCATGTGTGTGTGTGTGTGCGTGTGTTTCTATGTGCATATATATACTGGTGGTGTTAGTGCGTGGGGTTATTGACAATTGTGTGTGTGTGCTCATGCATGCATGCTCTCTCTCTCTCTCTTTCTCTCTCTCTCTCTCTCTCTCTCTCTGTCATCCCAATGTTACGAAATGGTATGACCCAGTCGTTGAGTAGGCTTACCATGAAAATGAAAGTGCAACAACAATTTGCATTGGCATATGTTGATATATTTGACATCAGTTTCAAAGGGATTATATTCAGTGATTCAAACAGAGGAAGTACAAGTGGTAGGAAGTATTTCATAGTTTACTGACATCTGAGTGTAAAGTGCAACAACAATTTGCATTGGCATATGTTGATATATTTGACATCAGTTTCAAAGGGATTATATTCAGTGATTCAAACAGAGGAAGTACAAGGTCCCGTAGTAGGAAGTATTTCATAGTTTTATGACTGACATCTGCATGTGTAGCATGCTAAAATCTTGCTTTACTAAAAGCATGGTGGCTGTGATAGAATTAGTATCAACATGGTTCACAAGCATGTAGAGCAGAACAAGCAAAACATGCCTAGGCCGTGGTAGGGAAGCCGTCGCCGTGTTCCCAGTGAAGCTGACCAGTGCCAGCAGTGACTGTTGTTGGGGCCCTCTACCAGCCGTCAGGTAGGCGTACCGCAAATAATTTTCTGTCCGTTGTAAAGGAAAGATATGCATGTCCAGTATGTTTGAGTTGGAGCATGATTGAATTTAAGATGCATGCTCTCCACTGAGTTGAATTTTTATTTCACTTTGTTTGTGTTCGTCAGTCTGTTTCAATCATTTTTTTGTCGGCAACTCTCTATGCTGCTTGTCGGTAATGGGTATGAAGGAACACCCATTCATGTTTGGTATCGTTCTGTCAGTCAAAGACCCAACGATCCAGCGACATTAATCACACACAGTTCGCTGCTTTCTGGCACAAAGTGTTAATGAAGAAACACAGCACCCTATTTCCAACACGCTATCAGCCAGACGGCATGTATCACATTATGAGTAGGGAGGAAAGCTTGCAGAGGGTCAGAGCCAGGCAGGTGGCAGCTGTGTGTGCTGCAGTGCGCTGTTCAGTCAAAATGCTGCCACTTCTACCACTTTCCGCTCGCCTCTCCTCGGTGAACGGTAGGAGGTCAGGGGCCATTTCCCTTCCCTTCTAACTAAATGTTACTCTGCAGACAAGGTGGAGAACAAATACTCTGCCAATGCACAATTTGTTCAACTACTTTTTTTTTTTTTTGTCTCTTTTGCAGGTCAGTATTACCATGCCCACTCTAAGATGTTGAAGAATGTTGTGGACAAGATGAAAAACATCAGCAACTTTGTGGTAAGAAAGCCAGTTCTGTCCAACCAACTTTTTTGTCCGTGCACTGCTTCATGCTTGTTATTGTGTTATTGGGGGGGAGGGATGATACCTTTTAACAGACAGGTTTGTTCATACATGCATATTTTTGAATTTGTCTGTCTAGCAAAAGGGCTTTGTCACTCAACCATATTTGCAGTTTGGGCATGTTTCCATACTGGTGCCAGATGATCAGAGAAGTGCATCTGTCTAAACTGTGTTGTTGGAAGGCAGTCACACGACACTAGGCCCAAGGCAAAATGCCAGGTTTGAAAGAGTATCCCTTCTCAGCCAGTTTGTGCACAAAGTTAACCTTCAGTGAGGTCCAACCCCTTGGTTTCTTGGGCTATGTTTCTTACAGCTTGCTGTCTCCTTTGATGTCCACGTTGGGCTAATGCACAGGTCAGACATCTGCCAAGTCATAGCCAGCGTTGGGCTCATGCGCAGTTCAGACATCTGCCAAGTCATAGCCCGCATTGAGCTAATGCGCAGGTCAGACATCTGCCAAGTCATAGCCCACATTGGGCTAATGCGCAGTTCAGACATCTGCCAAGTCATAGCCCGCATTGGGCTAATGTGCAGGTCAGACATCTGCCAAGTCATAGCCCGCATTGGGCTAATGCGCAGTTCAGACATCTGCCAAGTCATAGCCCGCATTGGGCTAATGCGCAGGTCAGACATCTGCCAAGTCATAGCCCATGTTGGGCTAATGCGCAGTTGAGACATCTGCTATAGCCCGCGCTAATGGCAGTCAGACATCTGTCAAGTCATAGCCCATGTTGGGCTAATGCGCAGTTCAGACTGCTAAGTCGTTGCCCGCCTTGGGCTAATGTGTTGGTCAGACAATTGCCAGTCATAGTGCTGCGTGGTCAGACAATTGCCAAGTCATAGCCCGCGTTGGGCTAATGCGCTGGTCAGACATCTGCCAAGTCATAGCCCGCGTTGGGCTAATGCGCTGGTCAGACATCTGCCAAGCCGTAGCCATGAGACCCTCTACTTGAATTTCTCTCGCCTCGGACATTACGCCATTTATTCATCATCTTCAGATCAGTATGGCCTCAAAACTTAGCAGATGAAGTGTAGCGTGTATGGACTAGTCCGCAAACAGTCACACCTTGATGAAACTGAAGTTAAAACTATGTCCATCCAGTGAAGTAGCCTTGGAATAGACGGATCAGAACTGAGGCTGGCCATTGCAAAGGTTAACTGCTCAGAAAGGCCTCGACATATTGCATGTAAATAAGTGTGTGACAGAGACTGAAAGTGAACACTGAATACTGCAAGAATGTGAAAGGTGTACACGGGTGTAGAAAAATGATCAATCGGTACACAAATATCCTAATTTTAGTTATGGCCAAGAATCTCGCTGTATCACTTGGTTTCATTTGAGGGTAGATTAATACTGCTCCTACTTCTCTGCAAGTCTGCAGATTTCAGCAAAAACTAAAATTGAAAATCAGAAAAACAATTTTTTCTTAGAAAATAATGCAAGATAAACACAGTCTTTTTTTTTTTTTTAACGACTCAGTTGAATTCTCAGAGTTCTGGTCACATGTCCAGTCTTCCAGCAGACGACACTGAAGACAGGAGATACAGACAGATCTTGTGAAGACCGGAGATCTTGTGTTTTTCACAAGAACAGCTGTTGGCATTTTTGTCTTACTGGTTAAAGGCCTTGAAGGCAAGGAGATGTCCTAGGAGAGACATCATGTACATCACATGTCAGCAAGACGCTGCTCAAGTGACAGAGGTTCACAAAAACTATAAGAAGTGGTGGTCCTGATTGTGCCTGGACAGGAAAAATGATGATACATCGCCTGATGCTCCAATTGGCATCAGATTGCGCCTGTTTGAAAACAACCTTCAAATATTTTTCCAGCTGAGCAGGGCATGTCTGTCAGTCCCCCCCATAGAATTTCAGGGATTTTTGCATTTCCTTACTGAGAGGCGTGGTCAGCGGACATACATTCAAAAGAAGGGAAAACATCCACATTTGACCCCTTTCTGTTTCAGAGCCTGTCAGCCAATCAGAGTGGAGAGATGAAGCTGTCGGTGGAGACTGACATGGTGACCATCAACACACACTTCAAGGACCTCTTCAACCCCACATGGTGTGAGTTGAACCCTGCAGTCCATCAGTGTATTCACACTCAGAACTGATTCATGCGGAAAGCTTCTGACCGCTTCAGACTCAGACCGTCTCGCAGTGTGGACTGAAGAGTTTGTATACTGTATTCTAATGGATCAGGACTGCAATGTCTGGAATTTATTTTTCTGCAGCCATGGCTGGTTTTCCAGCAGATTTCTGCATCCGTCGCATACTGCCGCTAAGCATGATAGGTGCTCGCTAAAGAAAAGAACAAAACTGCTCATTCATTTTCAAAAGAAAATACAACTCCTGTTCACCTTCACAGACTGCATATATGCGTGTTGCAATGTCATTGCCTTGTCTGAATTCTTTACCTTCAAACAGCCACATGTCAGAAACAACACAGCTGCATAGTGTGTCTGAATTCGTCACCTTCAAACAGCCACAGGTATGGTGTGTCTGAATTCTTCACCTTCAAACAGCCACAGGTATGGTGTGTCTGAATTCTTCACCTTCAAACAGCCACAGGTCAGAAACAACACAACTGCATGGTGTGCGTTCAGCGCTGCCATCTTTCTGAATTAAACGGCTGCTCGCTTGCTGTGGCATTCCACAAATGCTTTCAAGGATCAGTCTTGCTGTCAACAGAGAAGATGCACTTCTTTTTTTTTTAACTGTCAAGATCAGGTTTATCTTGCAGCACAGAGTCCCTCCCCCTCAAACCCCCCATCACTAAGGATTTGTGCAGGTTTTTGTTGAGGTTATAGTGGAGTGTAGCTCAAAGAATGAAGGAAGTCACGTCTTTTTGTGGTATTTAACAGGTCATGATGGTGGTGATGGTGAGGCTGGCCGAAGTTCAAGGTCATCACAGCTTGACCCTGAAGAGTTTGCCCAGGCCAGGATCGACATTCGGCGTTTTGCGCAGTTTTTGTCCAGTCAGCAAGTGAACCCCAACAGGGTGATTTGCAGTGAGTCCTGCACACACACACACACACACACACACACACACACACACACACACACACACACACACACACACACACACACACACACACACACATACATACACACACACACACACACACACAACACACACACAAACACACACAGAATATGGACAGCTACCACAAGAGGTGACATAAATGAAGAGGGCATAGGGGAAAAGACTACTGGGAAAGAAATGTCTTCAGATCAGATTTGGCACATCAGTTTTGATGGACTGTGGTGGTGGGAGACCTTAGCTCCAAGTTTATGCTGCAAAAATATATTGTGAACAGATGGATGGCCCATTTCTGTCTGGTGTTAGCCATGATGTGCATTTCAGATCTCATGAACAGATGAATGGTCCATTTCGACCTGATCATTTCCATAGCAAACAGATGAATGGTCCATTTCTACCTGATCATTTCATCTGTGTGTGAAGTGTTTCAAACAAATGGAATAGTCCATTTCTGCTTGAAAATCACCGTGATCTGTTTTAGATGAGCAGCCAATTTCTGCCCAGGTATTGCCATGATTCATGTTTCAGACATCACAGACAGACAGATAGTCCCTGTCTGCCTGACAATTACCATGATGGGCTGTAGAGATTGTGTGCAGGTGAATTGTCCACTTCTGTTGACAATTACCATGATGGGCTGTAGAGATTGTGTGCAGGTGAATTGTCCACTTCTGTCTGACGATTACCATGATGGGCTGTAGAGATTGTGTGCAGGTGAATTGTCCACTTCTGTCTGACAATTACCATGATGGGCTGTAGAGATTGTGTGCAGGTGAATTGTCCACTTCTGTCTGACAATTACCATGATGGGCTGTAGAGATTGTGTGCAGGTGAATTGTCCACTTCTGTCTGACGATTACCATGATGGGCTGTGGAAATTGTGTACAGGTATTCTGTAAGCAATGATCTAAAGTGATTCACATTGTTGCTGAACTTCATCCAAGTGATTACCATGATAGGATGTAAAAATTGTGACCAGGGAAGTTGTGTGTGTCTGCCAGGTGAGGGCCGTGGTGTGTGCGTGTCTGCCAGGTGAGGGCCGTGGTGTGTGTGTGTTGCCAGGTGAGGGCCGTGGTGTGTGTCTGCCAGGTGAGGGCCATGGTGTGTGTGTGTCTGCCAGGTGAGGGCCGTGTGTGTGTGTGTGTCTGCCAGGTGAGGGCCGTGGTGTGTGTGTGTCTGCCAGGTGAGGGCCATGGTGTGTGTGTGTCTCTGCCAGGTGAGGGCCATGGTGTGTGTGTGTCTGCCAGGTGAGGGCCGTGGTGTGTGTGTCTGCCAGGTGAGGGCCATGGTGTGTGTGTGTCTGCCAGGTGAGGGCCGTGGTGTGTGTGTGCCAGGTGAGGGCCATGGTGTGTGTGTGTGTCTGCCAGGTGAGGGCCATGGTGTGTGTGTGTCTGCCAGGTGAGGGCCATGGTGTGTGTGTGTCTGCCAGGTGAGGGCCATGGTGTGTGTGTGTCTGCCAGGTGAGGGCCATGGTGTGTGTGTGTCTGCCAGGTGAGGGCCGTGGTGTGTGTGTGTGTGTCTGCCAGGTGAGGGCCGTGGTGTGTGTGTCTGCCAGGTGAGGGCCGTGGTGTGTGTGTGTCTGCCAGGTGAGGGCCGTGGTGTGTGTGTGTCTGCCAGGTGAGGGCCATGGTGTGTGTGTGTCTGCCAGGTGAGGGCCATGGTGTTAATGTGTCTGCCAGGTGAGGGCCATGGTGTTAATGTGTCTGCCAGGTGAGGGCCGTGGTGTTAATGTGTCTGCCAGGTGAGGGCCGTGGTGTTAATGTGTCTGCCAGGTGAGGGCCATGGTGTTAATGTGTCTGCCAGGTGAGGGCCGTGGTGTTAATGTGTCTGCCAGGTGAGGGCCATGGTGTGTGTGTGTGTGTCTGCCAGGTGAGGGCCATGGTGTGTGTGTGTGTCTGTCAGGTGACGGCCATGGTGTGAGACATTGTGAACAGACGGGTGGTCCACTTCTACCTGATGCATGATGATGTCTCCCTGCAGTACTTCATGCCAGTGGTGTCTTCATGACTCCCCCCTGTTGGCGCCATGGTGTGCTCACCCCAGAGTCTTCTGTTGCCGTCTTGTGCACCGACGTTTATGACACTTTGGAATCACTTCCTGTGGTTTAAAATGACATTTGCAAAGTGGAACAAAAACGAAAAAAGAAGTAAAAAAAACACTCCACCTCTTCCCCCTCCAAAAAAAAAAAAAGAAAAAAAAAAGAAGAAATTGCAAACTTTGTATTTATATTTAATTTAATTTTTTTATTTATGTAATTCCGAATGACGTTTTCCTGCATTCACACACACACACACACACACACACACACACACAAGATACTCCAAGATAACCATCTGGTGTGGTGCTTTTTGGTTAGCATAGCAGATAGCAGGCTGGGAGGACATGGCTTTGATTCAGATCAGAGCTGTTTGCGACATTCCCCCCCCCCCCCCCCCCCCCCCCCTGAATATTCATGCCCTGAGTTCTGGTTGCCGTGGCCTAAATGGCTTGCTGGAGAATTGACAGTTGTTCAGATTTCCTGGCCAGTACTGCGGATGTATCATTCAAGCATGGTTGTCTCTGAGGATATATTCATGAAAATAAACGAGTACAACCATGGTACATATGGCCAGAATGGAGCTTGAAGCGTCTTCAGTCTTCATAACCTTCTTCTGCATAGATCAGCATGTGAAACCTTGACAGTCTCCAGTGTGTATGGCCCTTCATTGCCTTGCTCTCCTGCTGACCTCAGGGTAGATTTCCTCCCCACATGTATGCCCTTGGTGAGTTCATGTCGACAACTAGGTCATTGGGGGTGTCGCTGGATGTATGTGGTTGTGCTGTCAGGGGGAGGGAGGAGATTGGGAGAGGGGGGGGGTAGGTGAGGGGGGAATGCTCGCTCAGGAAGTCTCCACAGCTTAGCAGTGGTCATGAGAAGGGGGCTTCGGAAGCTGGTGTAGTGTACATGTTGTGGCTGGAGAAAAGGAAGCTGGTGGTGTGTACATGTTGCTGGAGAAAAGGAAGCTGGTGGTGTGTACATGTTGCTGGAGAAAAGGAAGCTGGTGGTGTGTACATGTTGCTGGAGAAAAGGAAGCTGGTGTGTGTGTACATGTTGCTGGAGAAAAGGAAGCTGGTGTTGTGTACATGTTGCTGGAGAAAAGGAAGCTGGTGTTGTGTACATGTTGCTGGAGAAAAGGAAGCTGGTGTTGTGTACATGTTGCTGGAGAAAAGGAAGCTGGTGTAGTGTACATGTTGCTGGAGAAAAAAGGAAGCTGGTGTAGTGTACATGTTGCTGGAGAAAAGGAAGCTGGTGTTGTGTACATGTTGCTGGAGAAAAGGAAGCTGGTGTTGTGTACATATGCTGGAGAAAAGGAAGCTGGTGTTGTGTACATGTTGCTGGAGAAAAGGAAGCTGGTGTAGTGTACATGTTGCTGGAGAAAAGGAAGCTGGTGTTGTGTACATATTGCTGGAGAAAAGGAAGCTGGTGTTGTGTACATGTTGCTGGAGAAAAAAGGAAGCTGGTGGTGTGTACATGTTGCTGGAGAAAAGGAAGCTGGTGTTGTGTACATGTTGCTGAAGAAAAGGAAAGCTGGTGTTGTGTACATGTTCCTTGAGGAAAGGAAGCTGGTGTTGTGTACATGTTGCTGGAGAAAAGGAAGCTGGTGGTGTGTACATGTTGCTGGAGAAAAGGAAGCTGGTGGTGTGTACATGTTGCTGGAGAAAAGGAAGCTGGTGGTGTGTACATGTTGCTGGAGAAAAGGAAGCTGGTGTTGTGTACATGTTGCTGGAGAAAAGGAAGCTGGTGGTGTGTACATGTTGCTTGAGGAAAGGAAGCCGCTGAACACCACTGAAGTGACTCGGCACCCAGTGCAGTGTCTCCTCTGGTGGGTTGCCTCTTGATGGCTTGACACTGACTGCTCCCTGTGGAGTGCAAGTGCTGGGGCTGTGATGGGACAAGTTAGGGTGTGGCTGGGGATGGGGGCCACAATGGGTAGCATGGGGTTAGTGCCACTGAGGGTGTGCAATAGATAAGTCAGAATGGGCAGCAAGGGGTTAGTGCCACTGAGGGGGTACACAATAGATAAGTCAGAATGGGCAGCAAGGGGTTAATGCCACTGAAGGTGTACAATAGATAAGTCAGAATGGGCAGCAAGGGGTTAATGGCACTGAAGGTGTACAATAGATAAGCCAGAATGGGCAGCAAGGGGTTAATGGCACTGAAGGTGTACAATAGATAAGCCAGAATGGGCAGCAAGGGTTAATGCCACTGAAGGTGTACAGTAGATAAGCCAGAATGGGCAGCAAGGGGTTAATGCCACTGAAGGTGTACAATAGATAAGCCAGATGGGCAGCAAGGGGTTAATGCCACTGGAGGTGTGCAATAGATAAACCAGAATGGGTAGTATGGGGTTAATACCACAAGAAAAAGAAGAAAAAAAGGCAGAGCGAAAACACCTTTGAGTAGGGGAGCTAAACATGTAAAGGCTGTGTTGTAAAGTCAGTAAAACAGTACTTGGTTTTGTAAATTATGCATGGTTTTAATGAATGATGTGAATGGACTTGTTTGTAAATAGATTTGTGTACCTGTTGCAAGAAGTATTTAATGGTAGAGAATATCACCCATGTATGAAATATTTTGTTATGTTAATGTTAAGTTGCCGCTTTTCTCTTTCAGGTTCCTCTTTTGTAAAGTATGTGTAGTTTTAGCGAATTTTGTAAACAAATTTGTCTGTAAATAGATTTGTTTCAGTAAAAATTTAACTGTTGCAAATGTCACCATATATATGAAATGTACTGTATAATCCAGTTGATACTGTTGTTGCGCTTTTATTTTTTATTCTTTCTAGTTTTCTTTTTTTTGCTGTCCCATTGTCTGTGCTACCTCAGTGGCAGTGCGCTCACGCCACTCATTCCAACACCCCCATCCACAGCCACAGCCCGTCAGTCTTGCCACAGACCCAGCACCAGCAATCCACAGGGAGCAGTCAATGTCAAGTCGTCAAGAGACAACTCACCGGAGGAGACACTGCTCTGCTGCCGAGTCATTTCGGTGGTGTTCAGTGGCGCCTGTTCTGATCCGACATATGCAGAACACACCACCTACTAAGCCCCCTACTGACAACAATAATTGCTTTGTCATGGAGCTGGCATGAGTGAGTTCTCCCACCGAGGTGCCAGCATGTCCGTCCAACGACAGCCCCCATGGACTCACCGATACTGGAAATGCAGTGACCTTGACGGAACCAAACCAAGGCCACAGACGTGGAGAGGACATCGAAACTGAGGTCACCATGAGAGCAGGGCTTGAAGGGCCACAGAATTTGAGACATTTTTATGCTGATAGATGAGAATGAGGATGAGGAAAATGATGTTACAGATTTCCATTCCAGTCTGAGATTGCATGACAGGGCTGTACTCTATGTTCCTTTCATAATATATCCCAGTGTCAACCAGGCTTGAGAGATACAGACACCAGCAGTGTTGATCAGGAAATTTGAGCGACGCTCTCAGAAACGCATCCATTAAGTGGATGAAACTCAACTGTGTGGTCCCAGTCTTCCCACCTGAGCCCATAGCAAACTAAACTGGGTGGGAGCTAGTCAGGGCAGAAAAATCCCACATGACTCTGATGGGAATCGAACCTTTGACCTCCTAGCCAGGAGTCCGCAAAACTTTACCACTTTGCCACGGCAGCTGGTATTTTTTATTCTTTCTGTATATATGCACAGTGTTTTGTGAAATAAATAAACCTGCCTTAGTGCTGTGGTTGACGATTGGACCATACTTTGCAGACTGAGAGGTCGAGAACCATGAAAATCCTGTTTAGGAGAATGTCCACCCCAAGCCAACTCCTACCAAGTGTTTGTTGAGTGTGTTATGGCAAGACAGGAATGGCACAGTGTGAATTTCATTCACTTAATAGAAGTGTCATGGAACATGTCGCACAAATTGCAGGCATACGTTGCAGACATGGCAAAACATATAACAAAAATTAAAAGAAAACATGAGACACTGGATGTTAATGCAATTTTTATATCCACCAAGGGGGTCATTGTTTTCAAACATGTCAGTTCGTTGGTTGTCTGGTTTGGGTCAGCAGGAGTATGCACAACCTCCAAAGCCTGATGTTACCAGACTTTGTGGAAAGTGGAAACTCCAAAACCTGATATTACCAGACTTTGTGAAAAGACGGAAAGTGGAAACTCCAAAACTGATGTTACCAGACTTTATGGGAAGTGGAAACTCCAAAACTGATGTTACCAGACTTTATGGAAAGTTCATTTAAAAACGTTACAAAAACTCTAACTCAACTATTCTGTAAGCAATGATCTAAAGTGATTCACATTATTGCTGAATAGCCCCATCTGTCCTAGGTGTTGTGTCTGTCTTCATTCCTGTGCAAACATTTCTGTTCAACCATGGCGAATGTCTACACTCTTCTGAGTTCCTTTCTCACTTTGTGTGTAAATGCGTGTGTGCATTCTACAACTGGTAATGTAAATCAGGCAGATCGTGTGATGTACACTAGTTGATTGTCTCTGCAGAGATAAATAAAATGGACACGTCATAAGGTTCTGTGTGCACACAATGAATGTTTAGAGTGTGTCTTCTCCAGCTACTACCATCCGGTTTCTCTCTTTTCTTTTTCTTTTGTGTTTTCCTTCTTTTTTTTTTTTGATGAATATACCTTGACTGAGTCATGGTGAAAGGTGGGACAGTTTGCAGGAAGTGTGGATTTTACATGTAATTTTTATATTTGATTTTACATCAGAAATCAAACATCTGTTGTTGCCTGAGTTTTGTTGTTGTTTTATAGTTCTTGGAGTTCAACATTAGCCTTTTGAGGGTAGAGTTGAACTATGCTTCATAGAGTAGTGTGCCCACCACGTTCATTCAAGTTTGTTTTGGGGTTAGGTACATGATTGCCCTGTGTTGGCTTTTATGCAATGTGTGTTTTGTTTCATGAAGTCAAAGTATTGTGCAATGCACGCAACTGTTGGTGTTTTCTGTCAGAGGTCTCTACCTTTCACCACCAGTGTTTGTGAAGTTCCTCTCAGTATGAAGCCCTGCAATATGTCAGAGGTCATGACCTTTCACCACCAGCGGTTGTGAAGTTCCTCTCTATGAATGAAGCCCTGCAATGTGTCAGAGGTCATGACCTTTCACCACCAGCGGTTGTAAAGTTCCTCTCAGTATGAAGCCCTGCAATGTGTCAGAGGTCATGACCTTTCACCACCAGGGTTGTGAAGTTCTTCTCAGTATGAAGTCCAGCAATAAAGAGCAACATGAAGGTCACAACTAATGGTTGAAGTTTGCTGGCATTCTCAATACAGAATTCATTAACGAATCATTTTCTTCTTGCTTTTGTTCAACAACTGGATCTGATCATTCTCTGAAGAATGAATCATTCATGGCTACATGAAACAAAGGCATTGTGTTTGGTATTCCCAGAACGGGCAAACCAAAGACCCGTGGCCTGAGTCTTTCTCTCTTCCTCGCTCACTGAATAAGGTGACAAATACGATGATCATGATGCGCTTGTAAAGCAGTACAGCAAAGACATGTACACAGAGCTTCAGGGTTTCTTTTGCAATCACCACGGTTCATAAGAAAATACTTTTTTGCCATCTACACATCAACCACTCGTTACACACACACACTCCCATCTTTTATGAGGAATGATAAACACAAGCGCTTGACGATAGACTCCATGAAGATCTTGTTCAGAGTTGCTCACTAATATTTTTGAGTGTCTAACAAAGGTAAACGCTTTTTTCTCTAAACATAAGATTTTGTGAAAAACATAGGTGGACTGAATTTTGGGGAAGGAGGGTGGGTGGGGGAGGGACTTGCATTGTTGAATTTCTTGGAAGAAGAGCGCCAACACCTTTAAGGGCAATGGCAGAGGCAGTCGAGAAAGAGTTCCAGCTGGATCTGGTCTAGAAGGAGTAAAAGGTAACTTCATGAGGTTTACATTTTCTAGCTTAGAACACGGGTTAGTGGGGTGCTGATCTCATTCCAGTCACAACTTGGAACAGGTGTCCAACAGCTTTATGGTCAGGACACCCGTCACAAGGCGACTTGACCTTGAGACTCACGATCATCCTGGGGTGCAGCAGGTACAGGTTCGAATCACAGCAGAACGCACACACACACACACACACACACACACACACACACACACACACACACACACACACACACGCGCGCGCGCGCGCGCGCGCACACACACACACACACACACACACCACCACCACCACCTTTTGAATAACCGAGTGACCTCAGTCACGACCCTGAGTCTACACTGTCTGACTAAAAGATAGTTTCATCGTCAGATTAATGGCGCAGCCGTTGTACCGACAAAACCTTGTCCAGTCTACACACACCACACACGCACACATACATAAAATGACACACACACACACACAGAGCTTGTTCTTTGTGAGATCCCCAAATTTCAATACAACCTCAATCGCACGTTTATGACTGTCATAGTTTACCAGTGGGGTGTAATGTGGAGTGCTTTGCAGGTAAAGTGTAGGAGTGTTTTTCGTATCACATCTGCGGATTCCTTTTGTGTGTGCATACACACGCAGGTCAGATATCAGGGGATGGAGGAGGGGAGTGGAGGGAGGGTGCACTGGTCGCACGTGCCCCCAACCACCCTAAAAACAAATGGAAAAAAAAAAGTGAAAAGACACTGCTAGTAGAAGAGAGAAGAAAAAAAAAAGCAATCAGGCCAATTGATTTTACATAGTTCCTTAAACTATCATCAAACAGTACATATTTGTGCCCATGGAAGAAAGGGGGGGGGGGGGGGGGGAGACATACCCAAGATCTTCCTGGCGATCTGTGCATTTCACTGTCTGGACTCGCATGCAAGTGACCCCCCTCCCCCCTTTTCTTTTATTCACAAGCTAAAATGCCTCCTTCCCCTCTCCCAGATGTGCCAGTTGAAAACCTTTTACTATATCTCGATGTTGTCGAAGAATCTGTGCCGGGCCAAGGGAGACGACTGCAGTTTTTGCTGAATGGAAGATAAATCCACTTAGGCCTATCTGTGCCACGATCATGATCCGAGATAGCGGGATTTGTCATCGACAAGCACCCATTTTTTCAACACAGATGGAAGACTTTCGTTAGGGGGCACTGCGCCAATCCTAACAGCCAATTCCAGCGCACGGCAAATTTAGATCTACTCAACTCCAGTGTCGCTCATCCGGCATGGAACACATGTTATCTTGCTGTGCATCTGCCATACGCTTACACATAGACAACTTCAGAAACCGTCAGAAGAGACACCTCCAGCGTAAGTATTAAATTTTCATCGACGGTTTGAAATGCATATGAAGCAGGAACATGTCAGTTACGACCAGATTTACTACATCTGTTCTGAATTCTAGTGACTGTGTACAGCAACTTTCCCAACGTTTTGGAACGATCTTGCCATCAATGAAGTTTTAGAAGCTTCACATTTTTCTTTTTTTTTTTTTTTTTCTTTCATTGTTGATTTTTTTTGTTTCATGTAGCCATTACCTATCTTGACTGCAAATTATTACAACATACAGACAGACTTTCTTTAGGTCAAAACAAAATTGCAGTCGCAACAAAACGTAAAAGACAAGTTGGTATTAACTTGTATTACTTAATGACGTAACGGAATTTAATATTTGAGCAAAAGAAGTCGTCACTCAAACGGACGCAATGCCGGGGGGGGGGGGGGGGGGGGGGGGGGGGCGCACGGGATGAAGGCACATATTTCTTGCAACCACAACTTTACGTCATGATCAGGGAACACAAGCAGGAAATCTTTATAACTTCTTTTTTTCTAAAGCTTCCGTTAACAATTAATGGACCTATTGGCTCTGCACTTGTATCATCAACAATGGGCCTATTGGCTCTGCACTTGTGTCAACAATGGGCCTATTGGCTCTGCACTTGTCAACATGGGGCCATGGCTCTGCACTTGTGTCAACAATGGGCCCATTGGCTCTGCACTTGTGTCAACAAATGGCCCATTGGCTCTGCACTTGCGTGTGAATCAACGATGACCAGTAAACTAGATCAGTCCAGAAGACTCGCCATTCGTCAGATGTGGATACATAATCGCGTACTAACAATTTTTTTCGTTCAGCGTTAATTTCCACCTAAGCCTGTAGCCAGTAAGCCAAATATTGTTCTGCAGTCGAGAAGACGGTAGATGTCGTTTGTAGTAGCACAAAACGGTCAACATGGCGAATGATTCTAATGGCAAGACTTGTTTCGATCGACATTGATAACAAAGACCTGTTTAAATCGAAGTAGAAATAGCATTTGTTTGCATATGTACTTGAAGAAATCAGTTCAGTTGAGAAAAACAAATATCGTACAAAATATCATCCAACAGGAAGTATCAAGTTTACGCCTCCAGTTTCGCGCACTGATACGAATTATGACGTCTGTGTCATTCCTTCTAAGTGTTAGTACGCCACCTGGCCAGCCATGGCAGACGATTTGAAATACTGGATGAAATCAAACAGACAACAAAAAAAAAAAAAAAAAAAGAAAAGAAAAGAGAAGAAGAAGAAAGTTAAAGAAGAGATCTCGTTGATCTGCATAAAGCCTACGCATTGGCTACGGTTGCTGTGCACAATGTTAATGTCATGATCAGGGGAGGCCACTCTTGCTATGACTAAGTGGGAAGTGGGAAGGCACCTTGTTGTTTTGTTTGTTTATTTGTTTTCTAACTTTTCAGTGAACAACTTTTTAGGCTGCGGTCAGGTCAAGTTTGGGCGGATACACAGTGAATGCAATTTCAAACCACGCAGAGGTAATGTAGCCTCGGCACTTAAGATGACGGCGAGTAAACCGTAAAACCATTTGAAGGTTATAGCGATACGAAAACAGACATACTAGCTGCTGAGATGAATAAAATACGAGTGTAAGTGAGTCCAAAAAATACGACAGACATTCTGATCGGTTACTGCACTTCTTAGTTTAGTCCTATGCTATTTGGTAGTGTAAGCGCAATCTTTATTGTTTAGTCCTATGCTATTTGGTAGTGTAAGCGCAATCTTTATTGTTAGTCCTATGCTATTTGATAGTGTAAGCGCAATCTTTATTGTTTAGTCCTATCCTAGTTGGTAGTGTTAGTGCGCAATTTTTATTGTTTAGTCCGATCCAAGATTGTAGTGTAAGCGCAATCTTTATCTTTTCGACAGGGTCTGCATTATAACTATAAGATGGATTCCAAATCACCACACACAAAATAATCAAATGAAGCCAACTGCAGTGTTACTGATGTTCACCACATTCGCTGAAAACAAACAAAATCGCAAATGCACGACATGTTCGTATGGGCTTTGGCCCACTCAAATAGCCGAGAAGCTCACATCTACTCCCCCCCCCCCCCCCCCTCCCATCCCCCCCCCCCCCCCCCCCCCCCCCCCCCCCCCCGTCCATATATAACGTGACATAATTATGGACTTCCTTAATAAACTGCTATGCAGTAGGGTGGCTGATCTGTTTTTGAGAACATTTGTCAGAATGTTGTTGTTGTTGATTCATAGCCTTTTTCACATTCTTTTCAATGTATTTAAAGCATGTGAAAATATTGGCATTAATTTAGTCCTAGAAGATCTGTATTGTATTTCTGTGAAAACATTGGCATGAGTTTGGTCCTAGAAGATCTGTATTGTAGTTCTGTGTAATGAAAATATTGGCGTTAATTTGGTCCTAGAAGATCTGTGTAATCAACGCCGTTTTGAAAAAGAGGGGGAAATCCGAACAAAATTTTCTGATCTATTTCTTTCTTATTTTCTGGGTTTTTTTGTTTGTTTGTTTGTTTGTTTTCCGGGTAATTGATGACTTTAACACTTGCCAGTCGTGGTGTTCTAGTAGTGAGCTGGTTTTGGAGGAGAACGATTTCTGGATGATCGACTACGGTCATTGAGTGGAAATGGGTAGGTAGGAAAGGGGGGGGATAATAAGAGGGAAATGGTGACGAGGGATGGGGGTGGTGATGATGGGCTGGTGTGTCAAATCTGGGATTGGAAGTCCTTTACTGTGGGTGTTTGACACGGTCCCGGGTAGAAGAAATTCCACTCTGGGTGTCCGTGGGTAGAGTTTCTTCATCTACCTGATCCGATATGCAGGAAGGAGGTGGGTGTATAGGAATCCTAGACTGTTTCAGCAAAGCCTTGTACTAGTCATGCTAAGGTATTTATGTTCATTGAGCCTACGTTTAGAATGTGGTATGGGGCCTACTATTACAAGCGTTTCTCTGGCTTTACTGGTGGGGTGGTGATATGAGTGTCTCCCATAAAAGATCTTTTATTATGGAGGCACCTCAGTGGCTTCTGTTTTTTTCATCATCTTCCTGTACCTCAATACCTCGCCATCTTAATATCTTCAGTTTCCGGCCATGAAGACAATATGTGCTAGAGTTTGTAAACCTTTTGTCCTAGAGAGGTGACATTTTCTGGCCAGAAGGAACTCTAGCTCAACTCCTCGTTTGCCATAGAGATAGGGTCTTGCTGGAGCACTTCATCTTCAAAAGAGCGGCCTGTCCTGTGACAATCATCAGCGGTGAGTGTGGTGGCTGGTGACGCCTGGTTGGGACGGTTGTAGAAGAAGAGAAGGAATAGAGCACGCCCAGTCCTGTGCTTTGGAGAACTGCACTTCGACACAGGGGCCTCCAACAAGAAGCCCTGTTCATAACAACGTGTTGCCTGGTTGCCAGGAAGTTTCGGATCCAGATGTTTACTGGGTCAGTGGTCTGGCATTGCCGGAATTTCTGTATCAGAAGGAAATGGAAGGTACTGTCAAATGCCTCTGAGAAATCCATTCTCAAGGCGTCAGTCTGTTCTTCTTTCTCCATGTTGCCTGAAAACTCATCTATGAGTCCCACGAGGTGGTTCTTACATGACCATCTCCTTCTGAGTCCATGCTTCTCTTCATACAAAGTATTACTGGCTACAGCGAATCTCTAATGTGCTGACTACGAAATGCTCCAGGATTTTACTTGAAAGGCTTGTAAAGGAGACTGGTCATTGATGTTAGGTCTGCAGCGCGCACCTTTCTTGAAAGCGGGCGTGGTGTGTGCTGTCTTCCAGCTGATGCTTAATCGTTCAGTGATTTGACATCGGATGTGTATGTTCAAACGGGGTATAAAAAGGGTTTGGGGGTTGCAAGTGTTGTAACACTCCCAGTGTGTGTGTGTGTGTGTGTGTGTGTGTGTGTGTGTGTGTGTGTGTGTGTGTGTGTGTGTGCGTGCGAGAGCGTGGGTGCGTGTGTGCGTGCGTGCGTGTGTGCGTGCGTGCGTGCGTGTGTGTGTGTGTGTGTGAATTTATAACTGGACTTTAACTTCCAGTGCATGAACGCGAGTGTCATGTAATGTGTCTCAAAATGTTGTTTCAATGGTACAAACAACAAAGGTTTGTACTGTCAGTTCTGAATGCTGCATTTTGATCTGAACTCGGCATTTCATCATTCTCAAAACTTTTGAGAGACGTCCTCTGGACTGCATGCTTTTGAAGTTATTGACTTTTGTGGGGGAAAACTGCATCTCAGAGGCTTTCGCTGTTTCATTATTTGTGGGGAAAGTTGAAGCAACACGTTCAGAAACGCATTAGAAACTCAGCTATATGGCTCCAGTCTTTCAGACAGAGGCCTTAACACCACACCTTGAACTCTCAGGGAGGGAGCTGGCTGGAGGAAGGGAGTCAGGACAGGGGGCAGGACAGGAAAGAGAGTTGAAGATGGGGAAGGAGGAGGTGGTGTGATGAGCAACAAAGTCCTGCCCGTGAGGCCAGTGAATGGTGATCCAGTGGGTGGGAACTCCAGGAACTTCACAATGTGACATTGATCGGCAATGAAGTGTTAGTTGTCCAAATTCTCCATGAAGGACAGAGAGGTCCTGGCTCGTACGGTGAAGTTATTATGAGCTGATGAAATTTCACGGTATGTACGTTAACCCTACCATTCGATCAGGTACACGGACATGTCCCCCCCTCTCCCCCCATCCTACCTCCCCCCCCCCCCCCCCCCCCCCCCCCCCCCCCCTCTTCCCCATCCCTGCTGCTGGCTAAATTCGTCCCATAAGCCAAAGGGCAGTGAGAAAACTGTCATGAAAACAGAGCCCAGGTCTGAGGTTGTGAAACCAGGCTAGGACTGATAGTGCGGTAGGCACCGGAAGTGGATGGGGGCCGATAGACGAGTTCTCTGTCATCCACCTCCTCATCTTTACCCCCCAATCCCTCTCTACCTCGCTCCTTCTTCTTCTTTCCTGTACTCCTTGACCCATTTTCTTATCTCTACACACACACACACACGCACGCACGCACGCACGCACGCACACACACACACACACACACACACACACACACACACATACACACACACACACACACACACACACACACACACACACACACACACACACTATATCAGCTTAGTTGTGAGTTCTGTTGCACTCAACTTCAGCTTTTCGGTCTCCACCTCTTTGGTGTTCTGAAGGTGAGACAAACAACATTCAACACAATGAAAACGAAGAACGAATCATTCTACATCCATTTTGCACCCAAGTTAACGGGATAACAGATGGTTCGTTCTTCGTTTTCATTGTCTTGAATGTTGTTTGACTTGCCTGAAGAAAACCGGAGGTCGAAACGCGTCGTGCTAGGGCTTGTAATTTATTTGTCTCTTTCGTTCGGCGGGGCGGTAATTTTTCTTTTAATCTTTTTTTTTTTTTCAGCGCAGTCACCTCACTTAGAAATCCACAATGTTTCTCTCTGATATTTAGGATGTCTGAGAAAGACACGTTTGTGGACAATTCACTTAGAAACCCACTATTTTTCTCTCTGATATCTATGACGTCTGAGAAAGACATGTTTGTCGACAATTCACGTTGCTGTTCCTACTGTGTGCAGCATCGCTTTTCACCTTGATGTGGGTTGATTTGTATAGCGTCGTTTTGCATCACGTTGCGTGTGTTTACTGGTAGTTCGGCGACTCTGTTTAAGTCCCAAGTGAGGTGATGACACGCAAACAAACACACACACACACACACACAACACACACACACACACACACACACACACACACACACACACACACACACACACACACACACACTGTTGTTCGTTGTTTGTTTGTCGTGGATTGTGTCTCTACTTCCTGATCCTCCTTGGCGTAAACAGTTAATTTTCACAGACACTGTTGTCCTTATTGTTCAAAGTTAATAGACGTCCTGCCACTCAGCGCTTGACGGCGTCTGTGTGAAACGTATTCGTCAGGATGAAGAGGGTTTGTATGATCTTAGGGAGCGTTTCTTGCGTATGTAAGTGTTTCGCTCCACGGGTTACCAAGACACGATACTCGCCAGAGAAGCTCTTCAGACGGCGAGACAGGTATGGCTGGCCTCTCCATGATCCTCCAGTTTGGAGATACAACAGTTTATAAGAGCCCCCACCCCCACCCCCCCCCCCCCCCCCTCCCCCTTTCCTTCAAAACAAAAATCTATTCTTATCACATTAACTTTATTCTCTGAGGAAAGAACTTTTAAAGTGGACGCACAAATATCCATCACAAACAAATTATTATGAAATTGAGGAAAACTAGAAAACGTTTGTGCAAAATTCACGTATTTACGTTCCTGGCTGGCACAAAGTGTATCTTTGGCTCATTCTTTCCCTTTCCTTCATTGGGGCAAGGACCCTAGGACGCCCTTTTAGGATCCAACAACCCGCCCGTCTAATTCCTCCCCTCTTGTCAGGTAGCTGATCCGGATCTGATAGACGTCAGTGATATTTTCGTTATGCGTGGATGAAATGAATTACCAAACGTTTCCCCCTTCTTGACCTTCGGCCCTTAACCACAGCATTGCTCTTGACTGTATTGACAGTGAAGAGCATTTCAAGCGGAAAGAAGCTGCGCTAGAAATTAGATCGTTTAACTCTCTCTCTCTCTCTCTCTCTCTCTCTCTCTCTCTCTCTCTCTCTCTCTCTCTCTCTCTCTCTGTGTGTGTGTGTGTGTGTGTGTGTGTGTGTGTGTGTGTGTGTGTGTGTGTGTGTGCGTGCGTGCTTGTATGTGCCAGCCCACCTCCCACCCCCACTCTCTCCCCCTTCGTTATTGTTATTTTCATTTTTATCTAATTTTATTTGTTAGTTTATTATTGTTTATGTTATTATTATTATTATTTTTTTTTTTTTTATGTTAATTTCTCTTTTATTTTTCACTTGATGTTCCATTATGATTGCATGACCGCCTTGTTTGCTTGTTTGCTTTCTTATATTATCTCATTTCACTGCATGTTGTAGTCCCTACTCAGGGCGAGGACTGGATGTAAAAAAGTACGTCAGTGTTTATCTATTATCCCTCGTAAATAAAGAATTTGTCTTGTCTTTATTGTCAGATTAACTCAAGGTTGTACGACTACACACACACACACACACACACACACACACACACACACACACACACACACACACACACACACACACAGTCTCTTGTACTTTCTAAACATTATTATGATACGGTAATCCTTTTTGTTATATTTCATCAATATTATGTCGGGATAGGCGATTCGCAGAATACTGCAAACGTCCATTCGAATAGTAGGAAGAATCGCCGGAGTTTACATTATAGGGCCCCTATCTTACGCCAAAAGGATGGTGATGGTGGTGGGGGTGGGGGTGGTGTCCATATTCTGATTTCAGTAACAAGGCCCGTTCTTCGTTGACGTGTGGGTGGGTGGGAGACAAAACTGGGTAGGGAGGGGGGGGGGGGGGGGTGGGGGGGGGGGGGAGTGAACAGGCCAGAAAGCTACCTTTTCCGACGACATTATTCTATGACGATTTTTTTTTTTTCACTTTTCTTTCTTTTTTTTTTGAACGCTATCCAGAATGTACTTTCCGGTTTTGCTTGCTTTTGAATGGGGTGGGCGAGGGGTAGAGGAGAGAGTGGGGGGGGGGGGGGAGAGGTCCTCCCTCCCCTTTCTTTTCCAACTTCACTCATGTCTTGATCCACGCCTCTAGGCCAGTCCGTGTGTAGTGTTTACAGCGCCTCTAGGCCAGTCCGTGCGTAGTGTTTACAGCTCCTCTAGGCCAGTCCGTGCGTAGTGTTTTTACAGCTCCTCTAGGCCAGTCCGTGCGTAGTGTTTACAGCTCCTCTAGGCCAGTCCGTGCGTAGTGTTTACAGCTCCTCTGGGCCAGTCCGTGCGTAGTGTTTACAGCTCCTCTGGGCCAGTCCGTGCGTAGTGTTTACAGCTCCTCTGGGCCAGTCCGTGCGTAGTGTTTTACAGCTCCTCTGGGCAGTCCGTGCGTAGTGTTTACAGCTCCTCTAGGCCAGTCCGTGCGTAGTGTTTACAGCTCCTCTGGGCCAGTCCGTGCGTAGTGTTTACAGCTCCTCTGGGCCAGTCCGTGCGTAGTGTTTACAGCTCCTCTGGGCCAGTCCGTGCGTAGTGTTTACAGCTCCTCTAGGCCAGTCCGTGCGTAGTGTTTACAGCTCCTCTAGGCCAGTCCGTGCGTAGTGTTTACAGCTCCTCTAGGCCAGTCCGTGCGTAGTGTTTACAGCTCCTCTAGGCCAGTCCGTGCGTAGTGTTTACAGCTCCTCTGGGCCAGTCCGTGCGTAGTGTTTACAGCTCCTCTGGGCCAGTCCGTGCGTAGTGTTTACAGCTCCTCTAGGCCAGTCCGTGCGTAGTGTTTACAGCTCCTCTGGGCCAGTCCGTGCGTAGTGTTTACAGCTCCTCTGGGCCAGTCCGTGCGTAGTGTTTACAGCTCCTCTGGGCCAGTCCGTGCGTAGTGTTTACAGCTCCTCTGGGCCAGTCCGTGCGTAGTGTTTACAGCTCCTCTGGGCCAGTCCGTGCGTAGTGTTTACAGCTCCTCTAGGCCAGTCCGTGCGTAGTGTTTACAGCTCCTCTGGGCCAGTCCGTGCGTAGTGTTTACAGCTCCTCTGGGCCAGTCCGTGCGTAGTGTTTTTACAGCTCCTCTGGGCCAGTCCGTGCGTAGTGTTTACAGCTCCTCTAGGTCAGTCCGTGCGTAGTGTTTATAGCTCCGATGACTCACTTGTTACATCCTGAATGCTGTGCCGAAATTCTTAAAGACAAACAAGCAAACAAACCAACAAACCAACACCCGACTATCTGCTTCTTAGTCAGATGATTTCTGAAGAAAATGTTTGGTCATTCGTTGTTCGATGGAACGAAATAGTGAACAAGCGTACCTTCGCATTGAGGAACAACAACGACAAGTTAAAGTAGCGTCTTGTGAGGCAAAGCATGT
This sequence comes from Conus betulinus, assembly GCA_016801955.1. Lineage (NCBI taxonomy): Eukaryota > Metazoa > Mollusca > Gastropoda > Neogastropoda > Conidae > Conus > Conus betulinus. The sequence goes on along the minus strand of JADBJO010004757.1, from coordinate 114,628 downwards.
TTCGTGCCACTTGTCACCTGGGCGTTGAATAAATGTCTTCGCTGAGCGTGAAAACGACTCATAATAAATATTTGCCAGTGAGAGAGAAACCCGCGCTTATTAGTATATAAAAAGAAAAGAAGAAGAAGAAGAAGAAGAAAAAGCAATAGCGCATTGATGAAAAAAAAAAAAGGAAAAAAGATTCCTGTTTCGATTTTTGCCCCTGAAAAAGGTCTTTCATTTTTGTTTGTTTGTTGTTTGTTTTTATTTTAATCATTATTTTAATTAGTTGTTTATTTATTTGTCGTCTCATCTGCATGCTTCCACAGTGGCTTTACTGCCAAGGCGCTTTCTTTCTAGCTCCCAACTACAGTCACACACAGAGATGTCCTAATACCGCAAACCATCATCTAGACCACACAAAGAGCAATCGACATCCCATCGTCATGTGGCGAGAGTGAAAATGCCCACGCCTTTCCCTACCAACCAAATGATGTTACTGTTTCTGGCACACGAAGGGGGGAGTGGGGGGAGGGTGGGAGCTGTGGCTGAGTATAACTGGAAAAGACATAGTATAATTGGAAAAAGACATCCTTTCTGACCTCAAGCATGGAAAGACAACAATTATCGTGTTTTGTATTGAAGATAAAGTGGATTTTTTTAAACGGAAAGAAGCTCAGTTAGAAACCGGATAGTTTAACCTTCGTCTTTGTGTGTGTGTGTGTGTGTGTGTGTGTGTGTGTGTGTGTGTGTGTGTGTGTGTGTGTGTGTGTTTGGATTTGGATTTGGGTTTTTTTTTTCTTTTCCTTTTTTTTCCTTCTTTTCTTTTCTTTTTGTTTGTTTGTTTGTTTCTTTCTTTTGTTTTTTTTTTTCTTTCTTGCCTCTTTTCCTATCTATAGATAATAGTATACGTATCGGGAAATGCGATTCGTGGCATCTTGTGAATTTCTGAGCTATTGGTTAGGAACAGCTGTTGAAATTCGCTCGCAGGGTAACCCGTCAGACAGCCCTCTCGTTCGCGCCGAAGATGGGCAAACAATCAGAAAGGCGCTGAAACAGACTATGACAGCCCTCTCGTTTGCGCCGAAGAAAGGCAAATGATCAGAAAGAAGCTGAAAGAGAAACTGATCTTTCTCCAGTTTCTCTTCACTTTTCTTTATCTGTCTGTCTGTACGTCTGTCCGTCTGCATGTCTGTCTGTTTCTCTGTCTGTCTGTCTGTCAGTCTGTCTCTCTCTGAGTGTGTGTGTGTGTGTGTGTGTGTGTGTGTGTGTGTGTGTGTGTGTGTGTGCGCGCGCGCGCGTTTTGCATGCGTGCACGCGCGGGTATCTGTGTGTATGTGTGTGAGGGGAGGAAGGTGGAGGAGGAGGATATACGACTGGCTAACTACTGCTTTCTGACGACTGAGAGACCCGTGTTGTGCTCCTTCATACGTCAGCAGATGTGGGCAGCAGGATCTGTGTCGCTATGAGTCTATCACAAAATTAGATGAATCAGACAGAGAAGCACAGATCGAGAACAAAAAGAGAAAGTTTAAACATTGATTTGCTACTACCACTTGTTTTTGTCGATAATTCGTTTGATCTTTTAAGCAAACAAGATCACTGTTGCCGTAAAGGGCAACATGTCATACAGGGAAACCTTCCAATTGAGTTCAGCCATTATTTTCGTCTCTGTGCACCCAAAACGGTGACGTCATCTGTTGGGTTACACAGAATCTCGTACAGTCTCACTTTCATGTCGGTCGTCCGCTTACGGAGACGTCGACCTTGACGGGTGTTGGCTGACCAAGGTCACTAATCCAACACAAAGGTGTTTGCTGATAAAGGGCAGTTAACAATGTGACCGTTTGTACTACCAATGAAAAGATGCTGCTATATTTTGGGCGGGGTAGGGGTGGGGCAGAGGGACAATGGCCGAACGTAAAGGAAAAGATCTCTATTTCATCTGTAGCTTTAGAAAAATGAAACCTAGTGGGTTCCATTGAAGATAGAGTGGATTTAAAACGGAAAGCTGAATTAGACACTAAGTGTTTTTTTGAGCGAGAGAGGAAGTGAAACGAGGTGTGTGTGTGTGTGTGTGTGTGTGTGCGACCCGCGAACAGACCCCTGTTGTTGACCAATTTGTTTCTGGGTGCGTCTCTCTGATAGGACGTCAGCTGGTCACACACCCCTGTCTCTGATTGAGGTCTCTTCACAGCACAGGGTCGAAAAGGCTTGGGGTCATCGAAGGGGTAAAAAAAGTCAGTTGGACATCATCCTTTCCCCCAGGCCATAGCAGGACAGCACCGGCCCATGACATGCAGCGACTTGTGCGGGCAATGTCGTGAAGTCGGCGACCTGCCTGCCGGGCAAGAACAACCTTTTGCAACGTCTATTCAAGAGAAATTAGAGTTCAGCGTGCTTTTGTCAATTGTTGATGATAGAACAACCTTTCCAACGTCTATTCAAGAGAAATTAGAGTTCAGCGTGCTTTTGTCTAATTGTTGATGATAGAACAACCTTTCCAACGTCAGTTCTAGAGAAATTAGAGTTCAGCGTGCTTTTGTCAATTGGTGATGATGTTCGCAAAAGCCAGAGATTTTCGTTCCTAAAATTACTATTGTTTATGACTTTGGCATCATTTAACAATCAGAATGGGCCACACATATTGGCACCTGCCCCTTAGCAGGTCAAATAACAATGATGATGATGATAATGATAATAATGCCCTACCCTATAGCCAGAGATCGTTACTATTTATAGTACATGACCGGAAAATGATAGTTGTATGATGATGATGATGATGATGATGATGATAATAATAATGCCCTACCCTATAACCAGAGATCGTTACTATTTATAGTACATGACCTGAAAATGATAGTTGTATAGTTCGGTTCAGGTTCACATTTAGTAAATGGGGGCGGCTGCCTCCTACGCATAGGTCATTTCAACTGCCCCTCTTTTTCAAAGATATATAACTGCATTATTTACATAATTAGAACAAATTTCCTTGTGAGTCATTCATCAGTTAAGAGTAAATGCATTATCTACACGTAATTAAAAACAGATTTTCTTTGTAACCTCATATATTGAAGATGACATCAAATTTAAAATGGAAAGGAGTTGAATTAGAAACTATGTTGGTTGAGCACTGTCATTGTCTAAGGGGGTTTTGTGCTTTAGTTTGTTTGGTTGGCCGGTTATATATACAGATGTATCGGGCCACGTACTGGGCAGAATGTTGTAAATTTCCTGTGATTTGTGCCTGCTGAAACTGTCTTTCATCTTATGCTGGAGAGGCCATTCCACTATGTCGTCGACTGCAAATGGGTCAGGGAAAACTGCAAATGGATCAGATAAAACTGCAAATGGGTCAGGGAAAAACTGCAAATGGATCAGCAAAAATTGCTAATGGATCAGGAAAAATTGCTAATGGATCAGGGAAAATTGCTAGTGGATCAGGGGAAATTGCAAATGGATCAGGAAAAATTGCTAATGGATCAGGGAAAATTGCAAATGGATGAGGAAAAATTGCAAATGGATTAGGGAAAATTGCAAATGGATCAGGGAAAATTTGCCTAGGCCCACTTCCTTTTTTGGTCTTTGACAGCATTGGTCTACTTCCTCTTTGATGTGTTTAGCTCACTTCCTCTTTGACACTTCACTGCGTTAATCTACTTCCTCTTTGACACTTCACTGCGTTAATCTACTTCCTCTTTGACACTTCACTGCGTTAATCTACTTCCTCTATGATGTGTTTAGCGCACTTCCTCTTTGATGTGTTCAGCGCACTTCCTCTTTGACGTTGCACTGCGTTGGCTTACTTCCTGACGCTTCACCCTGTTGCTCTACTTCCTATGTGACGTGTCACTGTGTTGATCTGCTTCCTCTGTGACGTTTTATTGCTTTGACTTCTTCTTCTTCCTCTTTGACCTTTGACCTGTGACCGTGTTAGCCCACTTTCTCTTTGACGTTTTGCCGCATGGACTTGCTTCCTTAATAACGTGTCAGCGTATTGGCCAACGTCGCCCATGCCATTTCACAGCTTTGGCCTACTCTCTGTTTAACTTTTCACAGCTTTGGCCTACTCTCTGTTTAACTTTTCACAGCTTTGGCCTACTGTCCGTTCCACTTTTCACAGCTTTGGCCTACTCTACTCTCTGTTTAACTTTTCACAGCTTTGGCCCACTCTCTGTTTAACTTTTCACAGCTTTGGTCTTCTCTCTGTTTAACTTTTCACAGCTTTGGTCTTCTCTCTGTTTAAACTTTTCACAGCTTTGGCCTACTCTCTGTTTAACTTTTCACAGCTTTGGTCTACTCTCTGTTTAACTTTTCACGGCTTTGGCCTACTGTCCGTTTCACTTTTCACAGCTTTGGCCTACTGTCCGTTTCACTTTTCACAGCTTTGGCCTACTGTCCGTTCCACTTTTCACAGCTTTGGCCTACTGTCCGTTTCACTTTTCACAGCTTTGGCCTACTGTCCGTTCCACTTTTCACAGCTTTGGCCTACTGTCCGTTTCACTTTTCACAGCTTTGGCCTACTGTCCGTTTCACTTTTCACAGCTTTGGCCTACTGTCCGTTTCACTTTTCACAGCTTTGGCCTACTGTCCGTTCCACTTTTCACAGCTTTGGCCTACTGTCCGTTCCACTTTTCACAGCTTTGGCCTACTGTCCGTTCCACTTTTCACAGCTTTGGCCTACTGTCCGTTTCACTTTTCACAGCTTTGGCTACTGTCCGTTTCACTTTTCACAGCTTTGGCCTACTGTCCGTTTTTCACTTTTCACAGCTTTGGCCTACTCTCTGTTTAACTTTTCACAGCTTTGGCTACTCTGTGTTTAACTTTTCACAGCTTTGACCTACTCTCTGTTTTCACATTTCACAGCTTTGGCCTACTCTCTGTTTAACTTTTGACAGCAGTTGACACATCTTGTTTGACATTTCACCGCAGGGGCTTACTTGCTTTTTGACATTTCACTGCATTGGCTTACTTGCTTTATGACATTTCACTGCATTGGCTTACTTGCTTTATGACATTTCACTGCATTGGCTTACTTGCTTTTTGACATTTCACTGCATTGGCATAGGACATCTTCTTCCATGTTTTGCAGCAACATGCCTGTCATGACATGTTTTGCAGCAACATGCCTTTCATGACATGTTTTGCAGCAACATGCCTTTCATGACATGTTTTGCAGCAACATGCCTGTCATGACATGTTTTGCAGCAACATGCCTGTCATGACATGTTTTGCAGCAACATGCCTGTCATGACATGTTTTGCAGCAACATGCCTTTCATGACTGCAGCAACATGCCTGTCATGACCTGTTTTGCAGCAACATGCCTGTCATGACATGTTTTGCAGCAACACGCCTGTCATGACATTTTTTGCAGCAACATGCCTGTCATCACATGTTTTGCAGCAACATGCCTGTCATGACATGTTCTGCAGCAACATGCCTGTCGTGACATATACTGGTGTCACCGAGGCCTGACAACTGTAGATACTTTCAGAGCTGATCAGAAAATCTGAGGGAGATTCTCAAAGAACATGGTATGAGTGGATGAAACTCTGTGACTGGTTCCAGCCTTCACACTGGATTACACAGAACACCAGACGCTGAGAAGGAGTGAGCCAGAGCCAGAGCCAAAAGACTCCCACCAATACATGTCTTAAATGGCTACTGAGTCCGCAAGTCCTCAACTCTAACCATGGTGCTACAGAGGCTGAAAGCTCGAAGTAGATTTGCCTTTGAACAGTTGACTTGTCAAGCTTTAACGAACTGGCGAGTTGTATTCAGTCGCTGTTGATCGTAAAGAAAAAAGAATTTATTCATACTTTTATTCAACATCAATTTTTTGCGCACTGGATTTTTTTTTATCTATTAATATTTTTCTTCTTTTTTTTTTATTTTGTATTTATTTACTTTTTTTTTTTTTTAGGCCGGAAACTTTCCAGTAAAAAAAAAAAAAAAAGGAATCTCCAAGACACGCAATTTACGAGCAGTCACATACATAGTCATGTGACCAGCTGGCCTGCAACAGGTGCGCTGATTTGTTCACGTCCGTGACATATTTTATTTACCACAGAGGAGCACGTAGAAGACCGCGATCCGTCTGGCCCTTGTGTTGTGCCACACATTTACTCCATGTTTATGGGCCTTCACCCGGCAGATAAGAGCAGGAGGGAAGGTCAACCTAAAACCGGTTTCAGAGAGAGAGAGAGAGAGAGAGAGAGAGAGTTCTGCTTATCAGGACACAGCGTATAGATCTTGATCAGTCAGTCAACGAGTAGGCAGAAGACGACGACCGTAGCGGCGTTGAGTGGGAGAGCGCAAGAGAGTGTTTGCTGTTTGCTAGTCGCGGGAGTGAGACAGTCTCGCTTTGACCATGGGATCAGAAAAGTGAGTGGCTTTCATAGTCAGACGTGTGTGTGTGTGTGTGTGTGTGCGTGTGCGTGTGCGTGCGTGCGTGTGTGTGTAATTGTTGTAATCTCTCTCTCTCTCTCTCTCTCTCTCTCTCTCTCTTGGATTCAGTTTTATTAGGGACGCACCCCTTCGTGCAGATCTGTCCGTTAAGCTACCACATCTGACAGCGTTGGAGGCCACAGTGTGCAAGGATTAAAGCTGTCCATTTCATTTTGACCATGAGAAGTCAAACCAGGGCTCAAGGATTAAAACTGTCGACTTCATGTTGACCATGAGAAGTCAGACCAGGGCTCAGGGATGAAAGCTGTCCATTTCATGTTGACCATGAGAAGTCAGACCAGGGCTCAAAGATCAAAGCTGTCCACTTCATGTTGACCATGAGAAGTCAGACCAGGGCTCAAGGATTAAAACTGTCGACTTCATGTTGACCATGAGAAGTCAGACCAAGGCTCAAGGATCAAAGGTGTCCGTTCATGTTGATCATGAGAAGTCAGACCAGGGCTCAAGGATTAAAGCTGTGTCCACTTCCTGTTGACCATAAGAAGTCATACCAGGGTTGTAAGTCAACTTTCCACACAATCTTGGGAGAAAAAAAATGAATCACACAAAAATTGCTAACAAGTCTTTCTTCCCTGAAATCTTATAAAAAAAAAAAATAAATAAATAATGGGACATCTCTCAACAGGGTTTTCAAGTCGTCTGCTGTAAAGCGTTTCTGTGTGACATCATATAAAATCCAGCACTGTAAACATGTTTTTACATTACAGTGAGTGGTACATCACACGGATCGCACCTCAGAGCTTATCCACCTTTTAAAAGACATGGGTTGATGTGTACAGGTGGAACAAAACTTTTATTGCTTTATGTCCACCGATAGCAAATGGTAAAACTTCTTTAAGGCAAGTTCAGATTTGAAGTCTCTTATCAATCTGTGTGTTCCAGTCAACTTGTCAGAAGTCTTTGACACAAACCTGAGCTTTGGTTCTTAGTTCTCTGTGAGGGATAGGGAATATGCTGAATTCTTTATCTGTGGCATTTTGGCAAGTGGTTTGGCAGACTCATTGCGTTGACTGCTGACATGACCAGGAACCTAAGCAGAACCTATGTTGTAACTATCAGATTTCAGAGAGGCGTACAGCTTAAAAGAAGGTAGGAGTTGAGGGGAGCAATGGCTTCTACAGTGGAAATGGGGTCAGAGACAAGGAGAAAGTCCTCATGTTCGGATTTAAAGACCGTTAGTAGCAGAAGCAACTTCTTTTTCACGTTTGGAACTGTCAGTGAGTATTCCTTGAAAGAGTGGAGATGGAGAACAACATTCAGCAAAACATGACTTGTACATCAGAGAAGTGGTGACGTCCTTACAAGAAGAGTCCAGATGAAAGCAACGATCTAGAGTACAGAAAGTTCATGGGGGATCATTTGGAAATTTGGACAAATCACACACAACTCCAAAATCAAGGTCTGTGTTGTTCAAATCAAGAAGAAGACAGATTCCTAAGGATGGACTTGGAATTGTGTTTGAACTTCATGTGAAATTTGGGTTGAAAAGCACGGTTTGGGGGTAGAGAGATGTTCAAACAATAATTCAGACAAGATTTTAGACGACGGTTGAGAGAGAGGTAATCCCCACTCCTCACCATACAGACTGTACACAGGGGTGGTGCAAAACGCCCTCCACACAGACTCAAAGCGTTGATGCTCTATTGGATCTAGAACTGTAAAGAAAAAAGACCTTGTAGAATCATGGACGGCACAAATGTGGTTGAGTTTCGTGTGGTTCTGAGCCTTGGAAAAACAAAGAAAAAAAAAAAGGAACGAATGAATGAAAAAGAATGGAGAAGAGGATCACGTGGACAAGACTTAGCAACTCTCTCTCTCTCTCTCTCTCTCTCTCTCTCTCTCTCTCTCTCTGACTGGCTCGCTGTGTGATTTACATTGTTTGGATACTGTTCTATAGTTCTCAAGATAGTACGATTCATAATTTTGAGTTTTATCAATCTCTGTTTTTAACCCCTTCCCTCGCCGCCTCCTCTCTCTGCTCCCTGTTCTCTGCGTTGTCCTTCTTCCTATTTGACATTTCACCGCGTTGACCTTCGTCTTTGACATGTCGCTGCACTGGTCTACTTCATTCACAGTGTTGATCTTCTTTGTCTTTGACATATCGCTGCACTGGTCTACTACCTTCACAGCGTTGATCTTCTTTGTCTTTGACATATCGCGGCACTGGTCTACTTCCTTCACAGCGTTGATCTTCTTTGTCTTTCACATGTCGCTGTACTGGTCTGCTTCCTTCACAGTGTTGATCTTCTTTGTCTTTTCACATGTCGCTGCACTGGTCTACTTCCTCTGTGACCTTTCACTGCGTTGACCTACTTGCTGTTTAAAATTTGTTCAGTGTTCGTATACTTCATATCTGACGTGTCACTGCCTCGCCTTCTTTGACATTTGACGGTATTAACCTGTTGTACTGTGTTGGCCTACTTTCTCTCTGACACGCCTTTGTGTTAGCTTACTTCCTCTTAGTTGTATCACTGCATCAGCCTTCCTCTTCTTCGCTACTTCACCACACTGGATTGCATCTTCTTCGTCATGTTACTGCCTGCGTGACTTCGACGTTTCATTGCATTGGTCTACTTCCTTTTGATGTTTCACTGTGTTGGACGTCTTCATCTGACATGTCACTGTGTTGTCCTACTTCTTGTTTGACGTTTCACTCTACTACCCTCTTTGCCATTCCACTCTATTAACCTACTTCCTCTTAGACGTTTCATCGCACAGATCTACTTCCTCTCTGACGTTTCACTGCATTTGTCTACTTCTTTGACGTTTCTCTGCATTTGTCTACTTCTTCTTTGACGTTTCACTGCATTGATCTACTTCTTCTTTGACGTTTCACTGTATTTGTCTACTTCCTTTTTGACGCTTGATTGCATTTTTGTACTTTCTCTTTGACGTTTCGGTGCATTTGTCTACTTCCTCTTTGACGTTTCAGTGCGTTCGTCTACTTCTTCTTTGATGTTTCAGTGTATTTATCTACCTTCTCTTTGACGTTTCACTGTATTTGTCTACTTCTTTGACGTTTCACTGTATTTGTCTACTTCTTTGACGTTTCACTGTATTTGTCACTTCTTTGACGTTTCACTGTATTTGTCTACTTTCTCTTGACGTTTCACTGTATTTGTCTACTTTCTCTTGACGTTTCACTGTATTTGTCTACTTCTTTGACATTTCACTGTATTCGTCTACTTCTTTGACATTTCACTGTATTCGTCTACTTCTTTGACATTTCACTGTATTTGTCACTTCTTTAACGTTTCACTGTACTGTCTACTTTCTCTTTGACGTTTCACACTGTATTTGTCTACTTCTTTGACATTTCACTGTATTTGTCTACTTCTTTGACGTTTCGCTGCATTTATCTACTTTCTCTTTGACGTTTCACTGCATTTATCTACTTTGTCTTTGACGTTTCACTGCATTTATCTACTTTCCCTTTGACGTTTCACTGCATTTGTCTACTTCTTCTTTGACGTTTCACTGTATTTGTCTACTTCTTTGAAGTTTCACTGTATTTGTCTACTTCTTTGACGTTTCACTGCATTTGTCTACTTCTTCTTTGACGTTCCACTGCATTTGTCTACTTCTTCTTTGACGTTTCACTGCATTTGTCTACTTCTTCTTTGACGTTTCACTGCATTTGTCTACTTCTTCTTTGACATTTCACTGCATTTGTCTCTTCTTTTTTGACGTTTCACTGTATTTGTCTACTTTCTCTTTGACGTTTCACTGTATTCGTCTACTTCTTTGACATTTCATGTATTCGTCTACTTCTTTGACATTTCACTGTATTTGCCACTTCTTTGACGTTTCACTGTACTTGTCTACTTTCTCTTCGACGTTTCACTGTATTTGTCTACTTCTTTGACATTTCACTGTATTTGTCTACTTCTTTGACGTTTCGCTGCATTTATCTACTTTCTCTTTGACGTTTCACTGCATTTATCTACTTTGTCTTTGACGTTTCACTGCATTTATCTACTTTCCCTTTGACGTTTCACTGCATTTGTCTACTTCTTCTTTGACGTTTCACTGTATTTGTCTACTTCTTTGAAGTTTCACTGTATTTGTCTACTTCTTTGACGTTTCACTGCATTTGTCTACTTCTTCTTTGACGTTTCACTGCATTTGTCTACTTCTTCTTTGACGTTTCACTGCATTTGTCTACTTCTTCTTTGACGTTTCACTGCATTTGTCTACTTCTTCTTTGACGTTTCACTGCATTTGTCTACTACTTCTTCTTTGACGTTTCACTGCATTTGTCTCTTCTTTTTGACGTTTCACTGTATTTGTCTACTTTCTCTTTGACGTTTCACTGCATTTTGTCTGCTTCCTCTTTGACGTTTCACTGCATTTGTCTACTTTCTCTTTGACGTTTCACTGTATTTGTCTACTTCATTGACGTTTCACTGTATTCGTCTACTTCTTTGACGTTTCATTGCATTTGTCTACTTCTTCTTTGACGTTTCACTGCATTTGTCTACTTCTTTGACGTTTCATTGCTTTTGTCTTCCTTCTCTTTGACGTTTCACTGCATTTGTCTACTTTCTCTTTGACGTTTCACTGCATTGGTCTACTTCTTCTTTGACATTTTACTGCGTTTGCCTACTTCCTCTCTGACATTTTACTGCACCGGTCGACTCCCTCTTAAACAGTTCACTGCATTGCCTCCATCCTCTTTGTCATTCAACAGCAACACACCTTTCATGGCAATATTCCAGTGTCAAAACTGGCCTGACAGGTACAGACACCCAAACCAGCTACTGCCATGCTGTGGTCAGTGTCTCAGATTCCTGGCTGGGAGATCTTGGGTTCGATTCCCATCAGAACCATTTATCTTTGTGGGATTTTTCGACCTATGACTCCTGCCCAGAGTTGAGTGCGCTAAGGGCTCGATTGGGAAGAATAGAACCACACGCCGGAGTTTCATCCACTTAATAGACGCGTCTCTGAGAGTGTTGCTTAAATTTCTTGACCAACACTGCAGGTGTGTGCATCTCTCGGGCCTGGTTGATGTTGGGTTATGTTATCAAAGTAATCATGGAGGACAGCCCTCTAATGCAGTCCCACACAGTGTGGAACTCTGCAGCATCATCTCCATTCTGCACATCCGCATTTACCAGCATTAAAAAAAACAGTTTAAAATCTCCCTCAGCAAGTTTGTGTCGAGGTCACCAGCATTGGTGAGGTCATGGGGACTTTTGATGAGCGGGCGTAGTGGCCCCTTCGGAGAAGCTCACCAGTGTCTTGCTTTAAGACTAAGCAATTATTGTCATCAGCAGGGGACTTAAGTATATGGTGTCCTACGTATGTTGGATCAGAACACACACCAGTGAACACTACCACAGTGACTTGGTAGCACTGCAGTGTCTCCTCTGGTGGGTTGTCTCAAGGCTTCTTGACACTGACTTTCCCTGTGGATCGCCAGCGCCAGGGCCGTGACAAGACAAGCCAGGGTGTGACTGTGGATGGAAAGCGGGAATAAGCATCATGGGAGCAATGTCACAGGACTGTCATGAAGATAAGACAGGAATAAGCATCATGGGGCCACAGGAGTACCATGAAGATAAGACAGGAATAAGCATCGTGGGGCTACAGGAGTACCATGAAGATAAGACAAAATAGACACTGCAGTGTTGATTGGGACATTTTTGTAACACTCTCAAAAATCACCCTAAAGTT
>JADBJO010004757.1:85000-97500 GCA_016801955.1 Conus betulinus | reverse complement strand
CTGCATCGTCTGGTCTTTTGCTTTTAGCTGCATCGTCCAGTGCTTTTAGCTGCATCGTCCATTGCTTTTAGCTGCATCGTCCATTGCTTTTTAGCTGCATCGTCCATTGCTTTTTAGCTGCATCGTCCATTGCTTTTAGCTGCATCGTCCATTGCTTTAGCTGCATCGTCCGTTGCTTTTTAGCTGCATCGTCCATTGCTTTTTAGCTGCATCGTCCAGTGCTTTTTACTGCATCGTCCAGTGCTTTTAGCTGCATCGTCCAGTGCTTTTTAGCTGCATCGTCCAGTGCTTTTAGCTGCATCGTCCAGTGCTTTTAGCTGCAGCTGCATCGTCCAGTGCTTTTTAGCTGCATCGTCCAGTGCTTTTAGCTGCATCGTCCATTGCTTTTAGCTGTATTGTCCATCGTCCATTACTTTTAGCTGCATCGTCCAGTGCTTTTAGCTGCATCGTCCATGCTTTTAGCTTTCAGCTGCATCGTCCATTGCTTTCAGCTGCATCGTCCATTGCTTTCAGCTGCATCGTCCATTGCTTTCAGCTGCATCGTCCAGTGCTTTTAGCTGTATTGTCCATTGCTTTTAGCTGCATCGTCCATTGCTTTTAGCTGCATCGTCCAGTGCTTTTAGGTTCAAGAAAAAGCCTCAGTCAATGCTGGACTATTCCACTTGAGTACATCAGATCATGCATAGTCATACATTGTACATCAGATCATGCATAGTCATACATTGTACATCAGATCATGCATAGCATAGTCATACATTGCACATCAGATCATGCATAGTCATACATTGCACATCAGATCATGCATATAGTCACACATTGTACATCACATCATGCATATGCATCACACATTGTACATCAAATCATGCATAGTCACACATTGTACATCAGATCATGCATAGTCACACATTGTACATCAGATCATGCATAGTCATATATTGTAATCAGATCATGCATAGATTGTACATCAGATCATGCATAGTCAAACATTGTACATCAGATCCGGCGTAGTCATAAATTGTACATCAGATTATGCACATTCATACATTGTATATCAGTTCATGCATAGTCATATATTGTACATCAAATCTGGCAGAACCATACATTGTGCATCAGATCTGGCATAGTCTTACATTGTACATCAGATCATGCATAGTCATACATTGTACATCAGATCTGGTGTAGTTATACATTGTATATCAGATCTGGTATAGTCATACATTGTATATCAGATCTGGTATAGTCATACATTGTATATCAGATCTGGCATAGTCATACATACATTGTGCATCAGATCTGGCTTAGTCATACATTGTACAACAGATCTGGTACAGTCATACATACATTGCCCCAGTCAATGCTGGATCATTCGCTATTCTCCTGGAGTACATCATATCTGGCATAGTCATACATTGTAAGTTTGTGACGTGCTTAGAATCTACAGTGATTTCTCGAGACAAGTGTATATGACGACTGATCACTACAAACTAGTAGTAACACATCTGTATATGGACGAATGATCACTACAAACTAGTAGTAGCAGATCTGTATATGGACGAATAATCACTATAAACTAGTAGTAGCACATCTGAGTTTTCGGTATGAGGTCTGGACATGGTGTTGGATTTAAGACAATCAACGTGCTTGTATGTCCTGCCTTACAAGTTGCTTTGTTTACTATTTTAACTAGGTGATTAGTTGTTAGTATATTCTACAGACGGATAGGCGGTTGGATCGTGCATTGAGCAGCACTGAAGTCGTCAGGAACAAGAAACGGGTGAGAGGAGTACCACCTGCCAGTTGAGCGCTCTGGTATGTGAGATCCCAGTTAGATACGTTGACATCAAGTCATAGACCTAATAGTGGTGTGTGTTGTCATAGTTTGGTTTTCATCCATGGTTGTCGTTCGTCGTTCGATTTCGAAGATGACCATGACTTCAGTCTCAGATGGAAGATCGCTGAGTGTGGGTCCGCGGATGGCTGGTGAGGCCGATCTGGGCTCGGAAGGAACGCCCACATGTGGGACACATGTGGTGGGGTGCTACAGTGGAGGTGGAGGAGGTAGCTCTGGCCTTGCGCGCGGCTCGCTTTCTCTCTCAGCTTCTGCTGTGCGTCTCTTCTCTGATGTACATGCACCCTTTGTGATGCTGCTTCGCCAGGCTGGGCGGTCCAGGGCAAGCGAACTCCCAGGCGTTGAGGTTGATGTCCAGGCCTTTGAGGGACACCCTTCTGTACAGCCTCCTGAATGACGCACTGAGATGTGGCCTCGGCTTACAGACTAGGTTACTTTAAACGAACACTGCAACATTGCCGCAGGCATCATCAGTCTGTCTGTCTGTCATGTCGAACTGGTGGACTGAAGCCCTGTGTAAGAACAGAGCCATTGGGCAAAACGCCAGACAGCAACGTGTCAGACAAGGCAACTAACACTGTATTGAAGCGATTTTGTTGCTAAGGATCTGTGCTTTCAAGTGAACAATGGGTAGTCCATGTAGAGTCATTTGGTTAGCTGGTCCTGGTTTAGGATCAAGGTATGGTTTAGAGGGGGCTCTGCCCCACTGCCCGTTTTCATACGGCCTGCCGCTCCATTCCGATCGTCTCTCTTTATTATTTGTCCATTTTTCACGGACTTACTCTCTGTCTTTAACCTCATTGTTTACTCCGGAAATGCAGGAAACAGGCCGCATACGCATGCGCTGAGAGCGAGATGAAGGGAATCTCCTGTCAGTCTAAAAATTGACGGCCGGGTAACAAACCGACGACAGACCGCGGCTCATGAATAGGAATGCGTTCTAACCAGCGGGTCCCTGGTTCCGTACCCGCCGGAGGTAAAACTAACTGGAGGTCAACAGCAGGTTGTCCGTAAATACCAGCCCTGGTGGGTATTTTGTATACTGTGATAAACAATGCGGTCAGGTGGGTATTTTGTATACCGTGATAAACTATGCGATCTGGTGGGTATTTTGTATAACGTGATAAACAATGCGGTCTGGGGGGTATTTTGTATACCGTGATAAACAATGCGGTCTGGTGGGTATTTTGTATATCATGATAAACAATGCGGTCTGGTGGGTATTTTGTATACCGTGATTAACAATGCGGTCTGGTGGGTATTTTGTATACCGTGATAAACAATGCGATCTTGTCTGGGCAAACTGGGGACAGAGTTTATGAACAAGACAGCGATCTTGTCTTGGCAAACTGGCATAAATGGAACATCAATGTGCGAACGGGCAAACAAGCGAGTGAGAGAGAGAGAGAGAGAGAGAGAGAGAGAGAGAGAGAGAGAGAGAGAGAGAGAGAGAGAGAGGGAGAGAGAGAGAGGAGAGAGAGAGAGAGGAGAGAGAGAGACAGAGAGAGAGAGACAGCGAGCGACAGACAGAGACAGCAGCGGACAGAGAGAGAGAGAGAGAGAGAGAGAGAGAGACAGACAGACAGACAGAGACAGAGAGACAGACAGACAGACAGTGGACAGAGAGAGAAAGAGACAGACAGACAGACAGAGACAGCGGACAGAGAGAGAGAGAGACAGACAGACAGACAGACAGACGGAGACAGCGGAGAGAGAGAGACAGACGGACAGACAGCGGACAGAGAGAGAGACAGACAGGACAGAGGACAGCGGACAGACAGAGAGACAGACAGGCAGACAGAGGACAGAGAGACAGACAGACAGACAGAGACAGAGACAGACGGACAGAGAGAGAGAGAGAGAGAGACAGACAGACAGACAGACAGACAGACAGAACAGGAGGCAGACACAACAAACATCGGACAGAGAAAGAGAGAGAGAGAGAGAGAGAGAGAGCGAGAGCGACAGTCAGAGACAGCGGACAGAGAGAGATAGACAGCAGACAGAGAGAGACAGACAGACAGACAGAGACAGCAGACAGAGACAGACAGACAGCAGACAGAGAGAGACACAGACAGACAGACATGCAGACAGACACAGACGGAGACAGCGGACAGAGAGACAGACAGACAGAGACAGCGAGCAGAGGGAGAGAGAGATACCGACAGACAGACAGACAGCGAACAGAGAGAGACAGAGAGAGAGAGAGAGACAGACAGACAGAGACAGCGGACAGGGAGAGAGAGAGACCGACAGACAGAGACAGCGGAGAGAGAGAGAGAGAGTGAGAGAGAGTGGGGGTAGTTTTTTCGTCCAGAGTTCATCTGAGATAAGAAATCTGACACAGATTTGTGTCACCCTCTTAGTAGGTGGGTGGTGTAGTTGGGGAGGGAAGCGAAGGGGGTGTGGGAGGGAAGGGCAGGCGTGGGGGGGGGGGGGGGGGGGGGGGAGGGAAGCGACGGGAGCATTTAAACGGCTATGCACAGACCACTGTGGTGTGTCGTTAATGGGAATCAGTCATAAACGGACACAGAACGTTTTGCGGCACGAATATGAAGTTAAATGAATGATCGATCAAATGAGAGCTGACCAGCACGACTTTTTCTTGATCGAAAGTTGAGGATAGAAGAAGAAGAAGAAGAAGAAGAAGACAACGACGATGACAACGACGACGACGACGACGACGACGACGAAGAAGAAGAAGAAGAAGAAGAGTAGTTCATGTTGATTTTGGAAACTTGTGAGCCCGGACCGGAATGTGAACCCACGGGCTCTTTGTGGCTGCATGCATTCAAAAATTAATGCGCTAGGGCCTTGCTGAACGAGTCGAGTATTTAAAGACTGGCGCAATCAGATTGTTTTGAGAATTTTTTAATGTGTCTGAAAGTGGAATCTCCTCACTTTCGGTCATATGACCTTCAAGATACAAGCCAGGTGGTTCCAAGCAAACAGATGAAAATGAAAGGAATGGGACTGTTTGGGGGAAACCTGGCTCAAAGACAGGGTCACGGGTGAAGGCGAAGGTCTGAAATGTGACGTCAACTAAGGGGAAGGTCGTGTATTTGAAGATTGTTTGTGATTTCATCGGTAAAATTGATCAGTTTTCAGTTTAGCATGAAACGCTGGCTCATATTTATGGCAGGCCCCAAAACGCTTACATGGATTATAAAGTGTTTTCTTCCAAAATCCTAATTGTGGCGCATGGCCCGTGTGAGAGGTGAAGGTCAATGGACTGGGGTTCACAGGGCAGGAATGGCGGGAAGGGGATGTCCACTAATTCAACCGCAAAGTGAAGTCGCGCCATGAGCAATCTCCGTTGAAACGGCAGCGCCAAGCCGATCATAGCTCGACTTAAAACATGGTCAGTCTGGCCTTACTGCTCAAACACTGACCCGAGAATAGACTGTGAAATTGGGCGAAGACTTGCCACAATTACTGTAGCCATCCACACTTCTGTCCGAAAATATAAACAGACCGGGATCACCATTCCTAGAGAGTGGGGAAGAATGGGGGAAAGAGGGAAGGAGGAGGAGGAAACAGCGGCTCTGTCGGACACCACGCTGATACGGTCAGAACAGCATATCAACAGGGGCATGGAAACGGGCTATTTTTATACTGGGGGCTAGCAGTACTGGACCCCACAGTGTGTAGTGTCTACGAAGCCTGTGCGGTTACCGCTGGACCAACTAGGCACTGTGCGGTTACCACTGGACCAACTAGGCACTGTGTAGTTACCACTGGACACACTAGGCACTGTGCGGTTACCACTGGACACACTAGGCACTGTGCAGTTACCATTTGAACACACTAGGCACTGTGCGGTTACCACTGGACACACTAGGCACTGTGCGGTTACCACTGGACCAACTAGGCACAGGCAAACAGCAGAAAGACACATAGAACTGACAAAGGAGGCGAAACTCAGGGTTTGACCTCGACAAGTGTTAGGACAGTTTCAAAACGGAGTGACTGAGAGCGGAAAATGAAGCGAAGCAAAATTTGGAAAGAGAGGGGGTCAATTACCGCCAAGGACACAGACAAACAGAGTACAGGACAAGACACAATGCATTTCGACCTCTTGGGTCTTCTTCAGGCGAAAACAAATAACTTTGAGGACAGTGACAAGAACATGTAGCCACTTGGCTTCACATCTCTTTTTTCGTCTCCAAATCTAAAACCGTGGCGGCCATTTTTGAGACGAATAAAGGTAATGCTACGGAGTTCCTTTCTAGTCTGGGACTGCATGACACAGCTGTACTATGAGCTTACTGTCATTTATATATCTCGGTGTCAACCAGGCCCGAGAGATACATACATCTGCAGTGTTGGTCAGGATATCTGAATAACTCTCGAAGACGCGTCCATTAAGTGGATGGAAACTCGATCATGTGGTCCCAGTCTTCCCAACATCATGTGATCCCAGTCTTCCCAACATCATGTGATCCCAGTCTTCCCAACATCACGTGTTCCTAGTCTTCCCAACATCACGTGATCCCAGCCTTCCCAACATCACGTGATCCCAGTCTTCCCAACATCACGTGATCCCAGTCTTCCCAACATCATGTGAACCCAGTCTTCCCAACATCACGTGATCCCAGTCTTCCCAACATCACGTGATCCCAGTCTTCCTAACATCACGTGATCGCAGTCTTCCCAACATCACGTGATCCCAGTCGTCCCAACCGAGTCCACAGCAAACTCAACTCTGGCTAGGAGCCAGTCGACGTTACAAAAAAAAAAATAAAATAAAATAAAATAATTATAAAAAGATAAATAAACCCCCCACAAATATATTAATGGTTCTGATGGTAATCGAACCTACGACCTGCTGGCCGGGAATTGGCGATGTTAACCACTCTGCTACGGCAGCGGGTCACCTCAGTACAGAGCGCTGGCATTGCTACCGACTTGGCGCGGCATTCACACGTCGCAAAGCCCCCTGACAGGAGTTCAATGACATTAAAATAGCAGGAAACACTTGACCGATAACACGTAGATAAAGCCCACAGCTCTTCTACCAATGACAAGGACGTTTACAAAATCGACGAGTGATATAGTCGACATGTGTATTTATGTTAACATTTTTAATTTACCAAAAATAGTAACGGCTTCTCATTGATAAGCGGGGCTGCAGGCGGTTGGATTTTTGCCGTCTTAAGTTGAACTACTGTGGTTTGACCTTCAGTGTAGTGCGTCAGTCTTATCTGGAAAGATATCCCGTTTTGTTTTCCTTACCTCTTGAAAACAGGGTGACAGGAAAGAGAGAGAGGACAGGGAGGGTGAAAACAGGGGGGGTGACAGGAAAGACAGAGAGAGGACAGGGAGGGTGAAAACAGGGTGACAGGAAAAGACAGAAAGAGAGAGGACAGGGACAGGGTGAAAACAGGGTGACAGGAGGAAGACAGAGAAAACAGGGTGAGGACAGGGAGGACAGGGTGAAAACAGGGGACAGGAAAGACAGGAAAGACAGAGAGAAAAGAGGGTGACAGGGAGGGTGAAAACAGGGAGGGTGACAGGAAGACAGAGAGGAGGGTGAAAACAGGGTGACAGGGAGGACAGAAAACAGGGGGGTGAAAACAGGAAGGAAGACAGACAGAGAGAGGACAGGAGAGTGAAAACAGGGTGACAGGGTGACAGGAAGGACAGAGAGAGGGACAGGGAGGGTGAAAACAGGGTGACAGGAAAGACAGAGAGAGGACAGGGAGGTGAAAACAGGGTGACAGGAAAGACAGACAGAGAGAGGACAGGGAGGGTGTGAAAACAGGGTGACAGGAAGGACAGACAGAGAGGACAGGAGGGGTGACAACAGGGGAGGGTGTGAAGGACAGGGACAGGGAGGAAGGACAGGAAGACAGAGACAGGACAGGGAGGGTGAAAACAGGGTGGGTGAGGAAGGACAGAGAGAGACAGGACAGGGTGGTGAAAACAGGGACAGAAAGACAGAGAGAGACAGGGAGGGTGAAACAGAGAGAGGACAGGAGGGAGGTGAAAAGGGTGACAGGAAAGACAGAGAGAGGACAGGGAGGGTGAAAACAGGGTGACAGGAAGGACAGAGAGAGGACAGGGAGGGTGAAAACAGGGTGACAGGAAGACAGAGAAGAAGACAGGGTGAGAGAGAGACAGGGAGGGTGAGGGTGAAAAGAGAGAGGACAGGGAGGGTGAAAACAGGGTGACAGACAGACAGAGAGGACAGGGAGGGTGAAAACAGGGTGACAGGAAGGACAGAGAGAGAGGACAGGGAGGGTGAAAACAGGGTGACAGGAAAGGACAGAGAGAGGACAGGGAGGGTGAAAACAGGGTGACAGGAAGGACAGAGAGAGGACAGGGAGGGTGAAAACAGGGTGACAGGAAAGACAGAGAGAGGACAGGGAGGAAAGGGAAAACAGGGTGACAGGAAGGACAGAGAGAGGACAGGGAGGGTGAAAAACAGGGTGACAGGAAAGACAGAGAGAGAGGGGTGAAAAACTGGGTGACAGAAGGGAGAGGACAGGGAGGGTGAAAGGGGGTGACAGGAAAGACAGAGAGGGAGGAAAAGGGAGGGTGAGAAACAGGGGTGAAAACAGGGTGACAGGAAGACAGAGAGGACAGGGAGGGACAAACAGGGACAGGAAGGAAAACAGGGGGACAGGAAGGACAGAGAGAGGACAGGGAGGGTGAAAACAGGGTGAAAAGGACAGGGGACAGGGACAGGAAAACAGGGTGACAGGAGACAGAGAGAGGACAGGGAGGGTGAAAACAGGGTGACAGGAAGGACAGAGAGAGGACAGGGAGGGTGAAAACAGGGTGACGGGAAGGAAGGACAGAGAGAGGACAGGGAGGGTGAAAACAGGGTGACAGGAAGGACAGGAAGAGGGACGGGGGAGGGGAGGGAGTTGAAAACAGTGTGAAGAGAGATAGTGAAGAAGGTGGTGGTGGTCTTTACTTGAATTAATCAAACGCGCGCAAAATGACCAATAAATGTGAATAGTACGGACCAGGTTTTAAACAACGAATGAACTTGGACAAGGCCTTTTTTTTTGTATTTCAGTCATGACGCCAATACTGGGAGTGGAGTGTGTGTGTGTGTGTGTGTGTGTGTGTGTGTGTGTAGGAGGAGGGGTGGGGGGGGGGGGGGGGGGGTTCCATTCTTCTCCCTTAAATACGTGGAAAGTCACTGGGGCATCGTACCGAAGAACTGCTCACCAACTCTTGTCACTTGTATATCAAGTCCTGGTTCATTGCAAATGATTTTCTCGCCAATTCTGATATGTTGTCAGTCCGTCGTGTGTGTGTGTGTGTGTGCGTGTGTGTGGCTACGTGTTCGCCAAGTCCTGTAAACTGTTGTGACTGGGCGATGAAACAAAACATTGGGTATTCCCCTGTGAAACATGCACTCTGTGGACACGGGTTGAACACAACGGTTGACTGCCATGTCAGAGGGGAAAGTTACCAGGTACTGCTGTTTTTCTTTTTAATGTATCTCCGGCACAACTAGCTACTCTCCTCCTTTGTCTCCAGTTCTTAAGAAATGGAGGAGAAGTTATGATAGACTGTCAGTGTATTTGTTCGTCTAGTTGTGTATAGCCACAAGTGGGTGGCTGTGAGAATGCATCTACGTGTGTGTGTGTGTGTGTGTACGTACGTGTGCAAGCGCATTAGTGTGCGTATATATGTCTGTCTGTCTGTCTGCCTGTGTGTGTGTGTGTGTGTGTGTGTGTGTGTGTGTGTGTGTGTGTGTGTCTCTCTCTCTCTCTCTCTCTCTCTCTCTCTGTCTCTGTCTCTGTCTCTTGGCTCTCCTTGTCTGGCTCCCAACAATACGTTGCTTCAAGGTTCTGTGATAGGTTTCTTCTTGGATTGCTTAGAAATTGCCTGTATGCCTGTTGAAAGTCTCCCATCTACTTGGGAAGCGACATTTAACACTGCGCCACAGGAAAACGACACTGTCCTCGTTCAAAACTGAGAGCAGAGGAAATCAAACAGTCGTGATTACTCCAATGACTACGAATACCGACCAGCTCCCCCTGCAACGCAAAGCCAAGGCCGCAGTGCTGTTGATGGACGGAAATGCCCGTCACAGGTAAACAGGCACAGGCGCAGAGCTGAGGTGTGCTAAAATGATAACGGGCGAAAGACCAGTGAAGGTTTTTTTTTTTCCATCCGATTCATTTTTACCGACTCCACCTAGCCTAGTGTACAGTGTTGACACAATCAGCAACCACCTTCCTGATTGCAGTGACGTTTTACTAAACAGCAGATCCCCACTTTCTGCACTTCAGCCTGCACGAGATACCCGGCACAGTGACACTCAACAAGAAACCGATGTGGGACATTGGGCAGTGTGACAAACGATCTGTGACAATCGCACACGATGAAGCCTTCATGTTGGATATGGTCTCGCTCAAGCCTAGCGTTGATGAACACTGTGGTGAACAATTCTGTGACAGTGTCTGTGAACGTGATGACAGGCCGCCAGTTCCTACTGCAC
Organism: Conus betulinus; assembly: GCA_016801955.1. Classification (NCBI taxonomy): domain Eukaryota; kingdom Metazoa; phylum Mollusca; class Gastropoda; order Neogastropoda; family Conidae; genus Conus; species Conus betulinus. Next base: position 87,187 of record JADBJO010004757.1, on the reverse strand, counting down.
AATGTAAGACAGGAAGTCTTGGTAACCAAGGACGAGAATGGTTTAGAGGGCAAAGATGATCCCAAAGACGTTTCTCTGCTCAGTCAACCACCGATTACTCCTGGCAGCGTTACTACTCGACATACTGCGGAACATGACCAGAAATGTGGACAGTCTTCGGTGTATTACCCGTGAAGAGAATGGCTTCCAGCGGCACCAAAGCTGTCAACGACGGAAATCCTGATGATTGTAGATCGACATCTTGATATTGTGACAGTCACGTTCGCGGTCGCAGCGGCATACGGTGATGGTTTTTGATATCCGTGGTCTAGTTTCCACACTCCTGTGTTGTTTTCTGACCTGTTTTATCTGTGCTTATTCTTTGACGCTTATGAACAGCCCATCTGCCCTTGGGAATGGGCTTTGAAAGCTTTCCTCAGTAAATCTGTCGTTCATTCTCTCTCTCTCTCTCTCTCTCTCTCTCTCTCTCTCTCTCTCTCTCTCGGGTTTTTCTGCCCCGACCGGCTCCTACCCAGAGTTGAGTTTGCTGCGGACTCAGTTGGGAAGACTGGGACCACACAGTCGAGTTTCATCCACTTAATGGATGCGTTTCTGAGAGTGTTGCTCAAATTTTTCCTGACCAACACTGCAGGTGCCTGTATCTCTCGGGCCTGGTTGACGCCGGGATATATTATGAAAGAAGCGTAGAGTACAGCCCTGTCATGTAGTCTCAGACCGAAATGGAAATCCGTAGCATCATCTTAATCATCCTCATTCTCATCGATCAGCATCAGCAAAAAAAAAAAAAAAATGTCTCAAGTTCTGTGGCCCTTCATGCCCTGCTCTCATGGTGACCTCAGTTTCGATGTCCTCTCCACGTCTGTGGCCTTGGTTTGGTTCCGTCGGGGTCACCGGTATCGGCGAGTCCATGGGGGCTGTCGTTGGACGGACGTGGTGGCGCCCTCCGGAGGGAGAGCTCACTCACGCCGGCTCCGCGACTAAGCAATATTGTCGTCAGTAGGGGGCTTAGTAGGTGGTGTCCTGCGTATGTTAGATCAGAACAGGCGCCACTGAACACCACCGAAGTGACTCGGCAGCAGTGCAGTGTCTCCTCCGTGGGTTGCCTCTTGAGCACACACACACACACACACACACACACACACACACACACACACACACACACACACACCCGTCACGTGACAGGTTTGCTGAATATAGACAAATTGAAATTAATAATTAAGTTACCGTACTTATTTACTGTTTGAATATAGACATTTTTTTTTTTAAAACTGCATGCGTGGTTGAACCGTGTATTAGAAGTAGTATGAACAAGTAGGTACAAGTGCTTCGACTAAGTTTTGATTGTTTTCTGGTATTACTTGTCATCATTTTAGATATAAACAGGAATTTATATGTGTCGAATGTGTAATAGAGCTGAAAAGGATGAAAATAATTTCTTGTTTTGGCTGTCCCGTTCCTCGTGATCTTAGAAACAAACTAACCAAACCTATATAGTTTCGCAATCCTTGTGAATTTCGATTCAATCTGCTATTGCCTTCCAGAGATGATGCCACACTTTTAAGACTGGTAATGTAACACTTTAGCATGTTTACAATTGCAGTTTGTTTCATTGTCAATGCGTCCTATATTAGTTTGAAATCAGATTATCATAGAAGTAATTATTGTAATACTTTAGATTAATTGCTGTAACTATATGTTACCTTTCAGTAAAGGGCTTTGGCCTGTTCTGAATGAACTTATTCGAATCTCGTATTCTCTCTCTCTCTCTCTCTCCTCTCTCTCTCTCTCTCTCTCTCTCTCTCTCTCTCTCTCTCTCTCGTGGTGCCTCTTTCTCGACTTCTTTGTGTTCTCTCTGCACTCAAGCGATGCTCTATGCATTTTTTTCTCATTGTGCAGTACGTTTTAACCCACAGACTGTTCGTTTGACGAATCCCAATCTGACGCAGGAGACGGTCCATTTCCTTTATCACCTGGGCTTAAGCACCGAGTCCACGGATTTCACCCATGTGTTTGGAGATGTGAAGGTGAGGCCTAACTGTCCACTTGGGATTGTGAGAAAGGATTGGGGAGGGGAGGGAAGGGTGAGAGAGAGAGAGAGAGAGAGAGAGAGAGAGAGAGAGAGAGAGAGAGAGAGAGAGAGAGAGAGAGAGAGAGAGAGAGAGAGAGATGAATGAATGAATGAATGAA
>JADBJO010004757.1:62500-75000 GCA_016801955.1 Conus betulinus | reverse complement strand
GTCGAGTTGCGTGCCTTCTGTGTCTTCGTGTATGTGAGTTGTCTGTCTTGTCTGCCCACCGCCAGGCGAGTTGTCGGACTTCTTTGTCTCCCCCCTGGGGAAGTTTTCTGTCTCCTCTCGTCTTCCAGCCAGGTGACATGTCAGCCTTCTCTGTCTTCTCCGAGATAAGTTGTCTTGTCCTCGATGTCCTTGTTCACGAGAGTCGGAATCCAGGGGGCTGCTTCCACCACTCAGAGGTCGCCACTGTGTACAGGAATAGAAGCTATGCGACCCCAAACTAAAAAGGGCTGACTTAGAAGTAAGGACTCAAAATAAGAAAAAAGACTTACGCCTGATCCTTCATCTATTGCAAATAGTCCGCAAAGACAACAGGCGACTTGTTCGTATGGAAGATGACATGGATTTCAAACAGAAAAAGGTGAATTAGAAACCATAATGACTCGCCTGAAATCAGTAAATGTCCTTGTGATTGGAAGAGATAATCTGCGGGGTTGATCTGTTGCCATACCTAGGTCAGTCCACCTGTCATTTGACCTGTTGCCATACCTAGGTCAGTCTATTTGTTTATCATTTATGGCATACCTTCTGCAGTCTGCTCTCTCTCTCTCTCTCTCTCTCTCTCTCTCTCTCTCTCTCTCTCTCTCTCTCTCGCTGACACTGTCGTGTGTGTGTGTGTTGCGTGCGCGCGTGCGTTTGTGTGTGTGTTTGCGCGCGCGCGCGCTTGAAATAAATTATTGGTCAATTACTCTTCAGCTGACAAAGAAACGGTCAAAAAAATCTGAACTGACTAACGTAATGTTGTGTTGATAGACCCTCAGCTGATGGACTCACTCGCCGATTGTGTGTGTTGCAGTACTCTCTAGGTAAAGCCATCAGCAGGCCAATCGTCGCCGACCAGCAGCTGGCACGTGACTTACAGGCATGCGCACAACAGGAGGACCATTTTCCGACAATTCTGGGAAAGACCTTTTGCGCAGACGACTTCTACGAAGGTAGGTTAGAAGCCAGGGGTGACCTGTACTTAGGCACTCTGAGGAAATGGCAGTAGATTGTTCGCTTCTTACCTCTACCCACCGAAGATTATTCACTGGTTTGTATTGAAGCTTAAATGAGTTATCGCCCTCTTTTTCTCTGTTCCTCGGCCAGACCTCTGAAGCTCATCACTGGTAAGATATTTGCGGTTCTTTGTTTTTTTTTTTTTTTTAATCTGTCTTCTCGTTCATGCTACTTCAGTGGCATGAGACCCACAGCGCTCATTCTGTGCCTCGTGCACAGCCACAGCGCTCATACAGTGCCTCGTGCACACCCACAGCGCTCATTCTGTGCCTCGTGCACAGCCACAGCGCTCATTCTGTGCCTCGTCCACAGCCACAGCCACAGCGCTCATTCTGTGCCTCGTCCACAGCCACAGCCACAGCGCTCATTCTGTGCCTCGTCCACAGCCACAGCCACAGCGCTCATTCTGTACCTCGTCAACAGCCACAGCCACAGCGCTCATTCTGTGCCTCGTCCACACAGCCACAGCCACATCCACAGCGCTCATTCTGTGCCTCGTGCACAGCCACAGCCACAGCGCTCTTTCTGTGCCCCGTCCACAGCCACAGCCACAGCGCTCTTTCTGTGCCCCGTCCACAGCCACAGCCACAGCGCTCTTTCTGTGCCCCGTCCACAGCCACAGCCACAGCGCTCTTTCTGTGCCTCGTCCACAGCCACAGCCACAACGCTCTTTCTGTGCCCTGTCCACAGCCACAGCCTAGCCTGACTTGCCCCGCCACAGCCCCTGCACCGGCAATCCACGGGGAGCCGTCGGTGGCAAGTCTTCTTGAGGCAACTCAGCTGAGGGGATGGCGTACTGCTAGCAAGTCACGTCGGTGGTGTTCAGTGCTGACTGTTCTGATGCGACATACGCAGGATTCCACCTACCATGCCCCCTGCTGACGACACTGACTGCTTAGTTGCTGAGCCAGATTTTGAAGTGTGTGTGTGTGTGTGTGTGTGTGTGTGTGAGTGTGTGTGTGTGTGTGTGTGTGTGTGTGTGTGTGTGTGTGTGTGTGTGGACAACCATGAGGATGATGATGAGGATAATGAAGATGATGCTACGGAGGCCCCCTTTGGTCCAAGCCTGCATGCTAAGGCTATACTGTACATGCTAAAGCTATACTGTACATGCTAAGGCTATACCATACATGCTAAGGCTATACCATACATGCTAAGGCCGTACTCTACATGCTAAGGCCATACTCTACATGCTAAGGCCATACTCTACATGCTAAGGCTATACCATACATGCTTAGGCTATACCATACATGCTAAGGCTATACCATACATGCTAAGGCTATACTCTACATGCTAAAGCCATACTCTACATGCTAAAGCTATTCTCTACGCTTATGTTGACAATGTATTCCGGCATCAACCAGGCCCGAGACACACAGACACTTCCAGCGTTGGCCAAGGTGCTTGAGGAACACACCCAGAGACCATGCGTCATGTGAATTAAACTTATCAATGCGGTTCCAGTCTTTCCAGTTGGGTGGATGAAGTTTAACTGTGTGGTTCCAGTCTTCGCAGTTGACCTCATAGTTAATTCATTTCTAGGTAGGAACCGGTCTGGGAAGAAATATCCCATAAAGAAATGGCTGTGATGGGAATCGATCCCGTGATCTCCGAGCTGGAAGTCCGTGACGCCAAACATTGTCCCCCGGGAAAGAGGGGGATGGGGGAGGGCTGGCTATTTTGTTTGTTTGTTGGGGGAGGGTGCATTTTCAATCCGGCTGTTAATGTGATAATGTCAATACTCTCGAAACACGTCACCCGTGTGCATATCTTTTGTTTTCGTGTCATTCTTTTCCCCCGGGACACGATGGCCTACTGTTCTCCGAAAGGTGGCAACAGATTCAACGACCATGTAAGAATTCTTTTTTTTGTAATGCATATGTGTTGACGTGAGGGATCACGGCTTAAAGCCTCTCCCGAAAGACCAGGAGGGTTTAACCTGCTGAAAGGTCAACTCCGAAGAGAAAATCTCCTCGAACCTGACCGTCTGGAGCGGGAATCGAATCCTGGACTTTTGCATAAGAGTGTGGTGCATTGACCGCCCGGCCATCACCCCCCCACCCCCACCCTCACCCCCCAGTCCCCACATACACACAGACGGTAGAATCAGGGGCTAGACTATACAATGCTTACCTGTGTTGTGTATTGCTGTCTCTTTCATTAATTCATGTGGGTTAACATACGTCTCAGGCTAAGTAACTGGCCGAAATCTGTCAACTTTTTGCGATTGGTGTTCAGCAACAGCTCCTGTCACTAGCTGCTAGCATGGTGAAGGCATGCACGAGGGTACTGACTACTGTCTCGTCTGTGTGTCTGTCGACTTGCCCGGATATCGCCTAATCAAGATCAACAGGGGCCCGGTGGCCCACGTGAAGAAAAGTTGGTCCCTGGTTCGAAGGGTTCTGGGTTTCTTTCCCGCCTCAGAGGAAGCATTCGTGTGCCGAGTTCTTGCCTTCCTCAGAGGAAGCCTTTGTGTGCCGAGTTCTTGCCTTCCTCTGAGGAAGCCTTTGTGTGCAGAGTTCTTGCCTTCCTCAGAGGAAGCCTTTGTGTGCAGAGTTCTTGCCTTCCTCACAGGAAGCATATGTGTGCAGAGTTCTTGCCTTCCTCACAGGAAGCCTTTGTGTGCAGAGTTCTTGCCTTCCTCAGAGGAAGCCTTTGTGTGCAGAGTTCTTGTCTTCCTCACAGGAAGCATATGTGTGCAGAGTTCTTGCCCTTCCTCACAGGAAGCATTTGTGTGCAGAGTTCTTGCCTTCCTCAGAGGAAGCCTTTGTGTGCAGAGTTCTTGTCTTCCTCACAGGAAGCATTTGTGTGCAGAGTTCTTGCCTTCCCCCAGGTTCCGCGGATAACATTCAAGGTGGAGGTTCTGTACATCAACACATCCCTTGTCACCACCACCATCACCATCACCAACAGCAACAACAACTTACTTTGCACATCCGCACGATAACCGCTATTCGTTCATTTTTCAGAACAGCCCATCGTTTACCAGTGGGATGGATGCCAGAACCGTCCCCCAGTTGCCCCCCCCACCCTCTGCACCCTCCCCCCCCCCCCCCCCATCAGCTCTCCTCCTCCCTCCCCCCTTCTTATCTTCTCCCATTCCACCTCCAAACTATATGCAGACCCGCTGTGATCTTTAGAGATCAGCCATGGCGCAAAATGGATGCTGGATGAAAACGAGGCTGTCTTCTCATATTCGGCACACAGTGGGTGTTGGATGAAAACGAGGCTGTCTTCTCATATTCGGCACACAGTGGGTGTTGGATGAAAACGAGGCTGTCTTCTCATATTCGGCACACAGTGGGTGTTGGATGAAAACGAGGCTGTCTTCTCATATTCGGCACACAGTGGGTGTTGGATGAAAACGAGGCTGTCTTCTTCTCATATTCGGCACACAGTGGGTGTTGGATGAAAACGACGGCCTCGTTTTCATTCAACAGCCATTTTGCGCCGAATATGAGAAGATAAGTGGTTGCTCGTTAGTCGTTTTCATTGTCCTAAATGCTGTTTGTTTATGCCTGAAGAAGACCCAAGAGGTCGAAATGCATTGCGTTTTGTCCTGTAGTCTGTTTGTCTGTATCGTCCGGCGAAACTAATACCCTGTCTTTTTAAAACTGAAAACATGGATGTGAAAAGATGCACTTGTAATGCAGACAGTCAATATCCTGATCGTTATCCTCGCGTGTGCTTCAAATCCACATTTGAGTCACTAGATCTACTTGCATGACCCCTATACTGAAAAAGGAAACTATTTGCTGGGGAAAAAAAAACAGGCGTTATCTTCCCCCGATTTCTTTCTCCGTATGCGCGCGCGCTGGCATGTTTGTGATGATATTACATGGAAAAGCACGTGGCTGCACGAGCCGCGAATGTGTATAGTAGTGGTAGATGTGATGTTTTAGACAATGCATTGTGTGCTGTTCAGTCAGAGTTTGGGGTTAGCCTACAACAAAGGCCAAAAGTAGCTACACAGTTTGAATACATGAAAATCACCCTGGCTCTGCGAGAAAAAAAAAAAAATGGATATGCCAACGACGGTCCTGGAATTTGGGGTCAGTGAATTAGTTCAGTGCCATAGATCAGCAAAGATTGCAGAATCATGCATGGTTTGTGTTTGTAGGCCATGGGTAGAATACAAGGATTTAGGAGTGACAACTCTTAACAGACGACAGGGGGGGAAATGAAGGGTCATGGAGATCGTGCTGCAAATATAAAAAGAAGCAGATAACAGAACGGGTCAAGGGCCGGGCTGTATCATGAATATGTTTTGGTACTGCCTGATCTGACGACAAAAGCCAGGTGCACTTTTAAGTAATAGAGAACATACAGCGTTTTTGGGGGCCTAACCTGTCACTGACGACAAAAGCCAGGTGCACTTTAAGTGTAATAGAGACCATACAGCGTTTGGGGCCTAACCTGTCACTGACGACAAAAGCCCAGGTGCACTTTGAGAGTAATAGAGAACATACAGCGTTTTGGGCCTGACCTGTCACTGACGACAAAAGCCAGGTGCACTTTGAGAGTAATAGAGAACATACAGCGTTTGGGGCCTAACCTGTCACTGACGACAAAAGCCAGGTGCACTTTGAGAGTAATAGAGAACATACAGCGTTTGGGGCCTAACCTGTCACTGACGACAAAAGCCAGGTGCACTTTGAGAGTAATAGAGAACGTACAGCGTTTGGGGCCTAACCTGTCACTGACGACAAAAGCCAGGTGCACTTTGAGAGTAATAGAGACCGTACAGCGTTGGGGGCCTAACCTGTCACTGACGACAAAAGCCAGGTGCACTTTGAGAGTAATAGAGACCGTACAGCGTTTGGGGCCTAACCTGTCACTGACGACAAAAGCCAGGTGCACTTTGAGAGTAATAGAGACCGTACAGCGTTGGGGGCCTAACCTGTCACTGACGACAAAAGCCAGGTGCACTTTGAGAGTAATAGAGACCGTACAGCGTTGGGGGCCTAACCTGTCACTGACGACAAAAGCCAGGTGCACTTTGAGAGTAATAGAGACCGTACAGCGTTGGGGGCCTAACCTGTCACTGACGACAAAAGCCAGGTGCACTTTGAGAGTAATAGAGACCATACAGCGTTTGGGGGCCTAACCTGTCACTGACGACAAAAGCCAGGTGCACTTTGAGAGTAATAGAGAACATACAGCGTTGGGGGCCTAACCTGTCACTGACGACAAAAGCCAGGTGCACTTTGAGAGTAATAGAGACCATACAGCGTTGGGGGCCTAACCTGTCACTGACGACAAAAGCCAGGTGCACTTTGAGAGTAATAGAGAACATACAGCGTTGGGGGCCTAACCTGTCACTGACGACAAAAGCCAGGTGCACTTTGAGAGTAATAGAGACCGTACACAGCGTTTGGGGCCTAACCTGTCACTGACGACAAAAGCCAGGTGCACTTTGAGAGTAATAGAGACCATACAGCGTTTGGGGCCTAACCTGTCACTGACGACAAAAGCCAGGTGCACTTTGAGAGTAATAGAGACCGTACAGCGTTTGGGGGCCTAACCTGTCACTGACGACAAAAGCCAGGTGCACTTTGAGAGTAATAGAGACCATACAGCGTTTGGGGCCTAACCTGTCACTGACGACAAAAGCCAGGTGCACTTTGAGAGTAATAGAGACCGTACAGCGTTGGGGGCCTAACCTGTCACTGACGACAAAAGCCAGGTGCACTTTGAGAGTAATAGAGACCATACAGCGTTTGGGGCCTAACCTGTCACTGACGACAAAAGCCAGGTGCACTTTGAGAGTAATAGAGACCGTACAGCGTTTGGGGCCTAACCTGTCACTGACGACAAAAGCCAGGTGCACTTTGAGAGTAATAGAGACCATACAGCGTTTGGGGCCTAACCTGTCACTGACAACAAAAGCCAGGTGCACTTTGAGAGTAATAGAGACCGTACAGCGTTTGGGGCCTAACCTGTCACTGACGACAAAAGCCAGGTGCACTTTGAGAGTAATAGAGACCATACAGCGTTGGGGCCTAAACCTGTCACTGACGACAAAAGCCAGGTGCACTTTGAGAGTAATAGAGACCATACAGCGTTGGGGGCCTAACCTGTCACTGACGACAAAAGCCAGGTGCACTTTGAGAGTAATAGAGACCGTACAGCGTTTTGGGCCTAACCTGTCACTGACGACAAAAGCCAGGTGCACTTTGAGAGTAATAGAGACCATACAGCGTTGGGGGCCTAACCTGTCACTGACGACAAAAGCCAGGTGCACTTTGAGAGTAATAGAGAACATACAGCGTTGGGGGCCTAACCTGTCACTGACGACAAAAGCCAGGTGCACTTTGAGAGTAATAGAGAACATACAGCGTTTGGGGCCTAACCTGTCACTGACGACAAAAGCCAGGTGCACTTTGAGAGTAATAGAGAACATACAGCGTTGGGGGCCTGACCTGTCACTGACGACAAAAGCCAGGTGCACTTTGAGAGTAATAGAGACCGTACAGCGTTTTGGGCCTAACCTGTCACTGACGACAAAAGCCAGGTGCACTTTGAGAGTGATAGAGAACATACAGCGTTGGGGGCCTGACCTGTCACTGACGACAAAAGCCAGGTGCACTTTGAGAGTAATAGAGAACATACAGCGTTGGGGGCCTAACCTGTCACTGACGACAAAAGCCAGGTGCACTTTGAGAGTGATAGAGACCGTACAGCGTTGGGGGCCTGACCTGTGACTGTGGTCTGGGACCTGCCCTCAGGTCAGGCCAGGCTGGACGGCGCCCTGTGCACCACCAGTCGCTCCCAGAAGGAGCAGTTTCTGCGTCACCTGTGGGGTCTGGGAGTGCGCAACATCGAGATGGAGTCGGCGGGGCTGTTGGCGCTGTGTCACGCCGTGGGCATCAGAGGTGATGTGTCTCTCTGTCTGCTTGTCTCTCCCACCCGTTTCGTCTGCTTGTCTCTCCGCCTGTCTGTCTGTCCGTCTGTCTGTCTGTCGCCATGTCCGTCTGTATGCTTGCCTCTCCGCCTGTCCGTTCGTCCGTCCGTCTGTCTGTCGCCATGTCCGTCCGTCTGTTAGCCCCTACGTCTGTAGGTCCGTCTGTCTGTCTGTCTGTCTGTATGTCCGTCTGTCTGTCTGTCCGTCCGCCTGTTAGTCTCTACGTCTGTCCGTCCGTCCGTCTGTCTGTCGCCATGTCTGTCTGTCCATCCGTCTGTCTGCTAGTCCCTACGACTGTCCGTCCGTCCGTCTGTCTTTTGCGTCGCCTGCCCGTGTGTCTGTCCGTCGGCTATGTCCGTCTGCCTGTGAGTCCCTCTGTCCGTCCGTCGATATCTGGTCTGTCTTTGTGTTTATGGGAGTCTCTCTCTCTCTCTCTCTCTCTCTCTCTCTCTCTCTCTCTCTCTCTCTCTCTCTCTCTCTCTCCACTCCCCCCCCCTCCCCGAAGATCTGCCTCAGACTTTCTGCTTGTGAAATCAGCAATGACACAGAAGCGTCACTTTACAAATACTACATTGTATACTTGGTATTATTACGTTGGAATCTAGCATACATGCGTTCTTGGCGAAGAAGTGCTTCAAACATGTTATTCAGAACTCGTACTTTATACCAAATAAGTGTGGTTACTTTCACACAAGCCAATCATAACTCGTACTTTATACCAGATAAGTGAGGCTACTTTCAAACAAGTCAATCAGAACTCGTACTTTATACCTAATATGTGAGGTTACTTTCAAACTAGTCAATCAGAACTCATACTTTGTACCTAACAAGTGTGGTTTACTTTCAAACACGTCAACCAGAACTCGCACTTGCATATCCCGCTGTCTTCAGAATTCAACTGGAGCACGTACCTGAACGGTTACGACAAGGAAGCAGTCCCACTCTCTGTTCGGGTGAATTCTCCTCAGCTGCCTCCCAGAGAGCTGGCAAACAACTCAAGCTCGTATTACCCTTACAGGGTTCACCTCGACATGTGGTTGCACATCCAAAATCAATGCGCCAAGGCCTTGCTCAAGAAGCCGAGTGTTTATAGACTGGTGCCATTAGATTGTTTTGAGAATTTTCATTGTGTCTGAAAGTTGATTCTCCTCGTTTTCTTTCATTGGGCCGTCAAGGTACAAGCCAGGTGAGTTCAAGCGCACAGGTTAAAATCATCAAAGCAATGGGACTATTTGGGCGTTGGGAGCTGGCGCAAAGATAAGGTCACGGTGTGCAAGAGTGCAAAATCCTGAAATGTGACGTCAACTATTGGGAAGGTCATGCATCTGAAGGTTTTTTTGTCGGTGAAAATCACCCCAAAACGAGGACAATAATTGATGGGGAGTCGTTCTTCTGATAAATTGTCAGTTTAACATTAAATGCTGGCTTAGATTTATGGCAGGCCTCAAAACGCTTACGTGGATTATATAGTGTTTCGTGCAATATCCTAACTGTGGCGTGCTGCCTGTGAGGCAGTGGCCCCAGACCCCTACAGGAAACAGGTTACCGAGAGATTTGAGAGGATGCAGCAATGACTCGGCCTGTTTGACTGATAGGGTGTAAGTGACCGATCCAGTGCCTCAGGCTATGTCATGGTGCTCCAGTCCGATTCTCAAGCCTTCAGAACCACTGGAAACAACGCTGGCTGGCCATGTTTTACCGAGGGCTGAAAGGAATGGTGCCAGCATAACATACTGCCAGTTGCAGGACAAATAGCCAACACAAGAACAGCAGGCAGACACAAACACAGAGCCAGTCAGTGTTACAGGAAGTGGCAAATGCCTTCATTGTGCGCAGTGGAACTCTGGCTGACAAAAGATGAGGGTTCTAATCTTGACCCCTCTACATGTTTGGCCGGAAGATGCTAATCTTGTCCGCTTTACACGCTGGGCTTGAGAAAGCGCTGGCTTCTAGGCACCATGCTATTACCAACGTCACCCACAGTCACTCAGTGGTTTGACTAATTAATCAGCATACATTATTCTCTTCTGGAGATGTTCATGCTTGGAAAGCTCACGTTTGACTAATAAATCAATGTAAATGTGCTCCTAAGTTAGAGAGCTTGGAAAGTTTAAGCCTGACCTGAATTAGGTACTGAAGATCACGTGTACTGAATTGCAGGAGCCGCTTTGCGCAGCAGTTTTGCCGTGATGTTGGCATAAAAAATTTCGCGATATAAACACTACGGGAAATAATCACATTCATGTATTAGATCGTTTATTCGTGTTTTTTTTCCCGTTTACTGATATGCAGTAAATTACTCTATGTAAACACCACGAAAAATGATTACATTTATGAATCAGATTATCTATTTACTTGTTTATTTGTTACAGACTGATATGGCCCTCTACAGTCGGCTGGGCGATCAAGCAACATTAACTTACCGTTACTTAGTTAACAATGTGCCGTGGATCACCCTATATAAACACTGCAAAAGACTGGTCGCATGTATGTCTCAGATTATCTGTATTATATTCCTGTTTTTCTTCATTCATCGCTGTGCAGCGGCAGTGGCGTGTGTGTGCCTGGTGAACCGGCTGGAGGCGGACTGCCCCCAGAACAACAGTCAGCTTCTGGAGGAGTTCCAGATGAGGCCCATCCTGCTGGTGGCCCGCTTCATCAAACAGCAGCTGCAACGCCATCACCAACACGACCACAGTGGGGGGTCTGGGCCCTGAGTGCCGCTGCAACACCATCACCACCACGACCACAATGGGGGATTGGGCCCTCAGTGCCGCTGCTGACAGCGCTTCGGCGGTCTCTGCTTGACTCTGTGTGTGTGTGTGTGTGTGTGTGTGTGTGTGTGTGTGTGTGTGTGTGTGTGTGTGTGTGTGTGTGTGTGCGTGAGCGAGCGAGCGAGTGAGAGCGAGCGAGCGTTGGTGCGTGCGTGCGTGCGTGTGAGTGTGGTGTGGTGTGTGTGTGTGTGTGTGTGTGTGTGTGTGTGTGTGTGTGTTCTGCAGGGTTGTGATTTTTTTGTGGGGTTCTTTTGCCGTATTCCACAATGTGTGCTGTTTCGGGCAGACTGTTTTGATAATGATCCATATCGTTAGACTTCTTTACAGGCGCTGAGGGGTTTTGTGCGTGCCCACGGCCACCCCCTGTGAAAATGAATACCCAGACAAAAAATCTCCAGTGTGCCGTTTGTTCACCCCCTATGAAAATAAAAACCCGGTCAGAAATCTCCAGTGTGCTGTTTGTTCATCCCCTGTGAAAATTAATACCCAGTCAGAAATCCCCAGTGTGCTGTTTGTTCACCCCCTGTGAAAATTAATACCCGGTCAGAAATCTCCAGTGTGCTGTTTGTTCACCCCGTATGAAAATTGACATCCAGTCAGAAATCTCCAGTGTGCTGTTTGTTCACCCCCTGTGAAAATAATACCCGGTTAGAAATCCCCAGTGTGCTGTTTGTTCACCCCCTATGAAAATTGACATCCAGTCAGAAATCTCCAGTGTGCTGTTCGTTCACCCCCCTGTGAAAATTAATACCTGGTCAGAAATCCCCAGTGTGCTGTTTGTTCACCCCTATGAAAATTGACATCCAGTCAGAAATCTCCAGTGTGCTGTTTGTTCCATCTCCCTGTCTTTGTTTTGGCTTCTTCTTATTTCTACTTTCTTCTTGTTCATTCTTCTCTCTTTCTTTCTTCTTATTCCTCCTTTCCACTGGTTTCATCTCTTCTTTTTCTCTTCTTTCTTCTTATCCCTACACATTCTTCTCCTCTTCTTTCTTCTTATTCCTCCTTCCTTCTGTTCATTCTTCTCCTCTTCTTTCTTCTTATTCCTTCTTTCTTCTTGTTCATTCTTCTCCTTTTCTTTCTTCTTATCCTTCTTTCTTCTTGTTCATTCTTCTTCTCCTCTTCTCTCTTATTCTTGTGCTCATCCTTTTTCCCTCATTAAACAACATTTCGTTCGTTCGTTCGTTCTGTTTCGTCGTCCTGCTCATGTTTCTTCTTCTTCTTCTCTCTTCTTCTTCTCTGTCTCTGTCCGTCTCTCTGTCTGTCTGTTCGTCCGTTCGTCTCTCTCTCTCTCTCTCTCTCTCTCTCTCTCTCTCTCTCCCCTCCCACCCTCACTCCCTCCCCCCCCCCCCCTCCCCCCTCTCTCTCTCTCTCTCCATAAGAGTATCCAACGCTGCTCCATCACCTACGTCTGCCACGTGACAAAGAGTGGCAACACATTACAGGAAAACCCTGATGTTGGAAGGTATTTTGGTTGGGGGGGAGGAGGATGGATGGCGGGGCTAGTCTGGACTCACAAAAACATCCCAAATTTTGTGAAAGCGGAGGGGAGGAGGGAGGGAGCAGGGAGGAGGAAAGATGACGCCCAATTTTTCCACAGAAGCTGGAATGGGTGGGAAAGGGGGTGGGGGTGGGGGGTGTAAAAAGCAGTGTTCGGGGGGAAGAGGGAGGGGGAACGTGCCGTCCATAGTTTCTGGTTTCAAAATGGGGGGGGGGGGGGTATGGAGGTGGGAAGGTAGTTTTCCTCATTGGAGGGGGTTTGTCCCCCC
>JADBJO010004757.1:52500-57500 GCA_016801955.1 Conus betulinus | reverse complement strand
CAAGATCTAGATCTACAGCCAAGAATCCTGATCTTCCTCGACATCATCATCCAGTGCTGGTTCACCAGCCAAACACACAGTTGATGCTTTTTGTCTGCACACACGAGCGAAATGGTTGTGACCATCACATCTTCTGCAGCGCTGCCCCTTAGCCGGACATTCCTGATCTGAATACTGATCACCACACTTGCCACGACTGCTGCTGCGGATCATGCAAAAATCCCGCCTGACTTCGTGTGACGTTACCACGGATTGCGCTTTTTTTTTTTTTTTTTTTTTATTTGGCCACGGCTAACTGCTCTGCCCCAGTCTGTGTCATGATGTTTATCACGGATTGCACCATGACCACGGCTAATTATTCCCTCTGTGTCATGACGTTTTACCACGGATTGCACCATGACCACGGCTAACTGATCTGCCCCAATCTGTGTCATGATGAGAGTCGGAGCCCTGATCATGTAAAACTTCTTCTGAATGTTCTTTAAGCGTCAGAATAGCCAAATGACTGTGGACGTTAACTGGTCTCTGAATTCAACCTAGTCTCTTCACTGTCAAGTCTTTCAAACTAGTTTGTCTGTTCCTTCGTTTCAAGTTTGATTTGCTCTTGCTGGCGTGCCATAGTGATTGCATTTTCTAAAGTCACGTCACCTGAAGCTTCTCTTTCAGTAGTCGAACGGCCTGCAACGAGCCTATCATGAACTTGCTTACCAGGTTTGGTATAGTTAAAGTACTTGAGACTAGAAAATGTTCAGTTCTGTGACACACACGCTTCCGCTGACTCACCCTGCTGTGTTCTGCTATTGAACATGGGAAAGATCGTGAAGGAATGTATTGTATAAACTTGTCGGTCAGCACATCAAAGTAAGTGTAATTTCCTGTGAGGTCTCCGTCATCTCCTGTTGAGTTGCCGTTCTTGTCAGTAGCCAACTTGAATGTGTTGCTCATCTGCACAGCTTGCTTCGTTTCTCTTGCATACAGTAGAGAGACTATGTGTACTTCACAATTTCCTTTGTATAACATCGCAGTCGTTTTAAATGTAATAGAAATTATTCTGAACAAAGAGGAAAGTGAAGAAAACAAGCACAAACTCTAATTTTTCCGTCATCATAGTAATGACTTGTTAAAAAATAGAGTTTACGCAATGAAACTGGGAGGCCGTGGATTGAAATAGAAAAAAAAAAAAAAAATGACGACAAGCATTTATGGCAATACTTTCTAAAAATGGAAACCATTTTCTAGTCATATGAGAAAAATCATCATAATACCTCTTGAAATGTAATGTAATGTATTGATATATTGCCTGCTCTTCGACCTTTCTTTCGCGAATTCGAATCCAGCAATACACACGGTTGTATGTGTGCTCTTGGCGTCAAATAGAGACACACACCACAGTCCAAGGTTTCAAAAAAAAATCCGACAGCACCCCCAAAGCAGCCAGTGAAGCGTAGTAAATGAAGCAAAACGAAAGTGTGGAGAGGAAAAAAGTTGCTGAAAAACTAAAAACATTATTTAAACAGCAGTATAAAATGTAGGGGACAATCTTTGAGCCTATGCTTGAGGATCCATTCAAGGATGCAAGGGAGATCAAAAGATATGGAACAGTCCGAGTGGTCAGCTCTGCTGTGGTGCGCGCGTTTGTGTATGGGTTCCTACAACATGATACGCATTAACACATGTCGAGAGTCGAACTTTTCTTTTATTTCTCTAACATGGCTGCGTCGCCCCCAAAACGTTCACATCCGGGTTCTCTCTCCTTTACATATTATAATATGACCAGTGATGTAATATCTATAAATAGATTACAGTCCGGAACATCTTTCCCTTTTTTTTTTTTTTTTTTTTTTTTTTTTTTTTTTTCAAAGAAATAAAGTTCTCGTTAATTTTCGTTGTCTCTGTTTTGTTTGTGAATCTTCTACGCCGACAGTATATCAGAAACTGAACAAATAAAATTTCAGTTCAAACTTTCTCCAATTTAAACTTTCTAAAGGATCAGCAATCATCATGCATGCATACTTCATTCGCTCACACAGTCTGTATAAGTATTATAACGCAGTCAGACTTCAGTCATTCGCTTTCATGCCCAGTTCTCACATTCATACCTCTTATTACTCCAATATAATTTTTTTTTTTTTTATTCTATACGCACTGGATAGAAAAACACAAAAGAAAAAAAAACATAATTTAGCTTCATCCGGATCAGCACCGTAAAGTAATCATTCACACGTATTAAACAAACTGAAGGTTGAAAATACTTCTTCCACAGAAATGAAATGAACTCACCCTGGCTTAAACAAATGCAAATGGCTCTCTCTACACTGAGCCTTAAACTTTAAACTGAAATAAAATACTGCAAAGCTCCAACTACACCGAGCTTGCAGAAAACCTAAAAGGCCATCAATTGCACAAGCTCCAACTACACTGAGCTTGGCAATATAAAGCAAAGCTCTAGCTACACAGAGCTTAAAAAAAAAAGAGAAAATTTATGTCGTGATCCTTCCTTCTTCCTCCCGGAAACGTTGCGGTTTCCTTGCGATGTAACCACGGCTGGATCTGGTGTTATAGTTAGTTGACTGGGATGGAGGTGAAGGTTGTGGAGACGGTGGTGCTGGCACTGCTGAGGGATGTTGATCTGGTCCCCCATCGTCGTTGCTTGCTGGCGGACTGCCACTGGCTGGCACACCTCCGCTGGCTGGCACACCTCCGCTGGATTCCTTTGGCAGCGACTGCAGGTGTTTACGGTTGCGTCGAAGGACACCTGCTGGCGAGTTGACCCAGGTAAGTGCGATTTTCCGGATCTGCTGCGACAACAGTTCCTTGGGCCTCCCATTTTCTCTCATTGTCCAGTTTTATCAATACTGGATCTCCTGTTTTCAGCACTGGGAGACTGACTGCACCATGCTTGTGATCATAGTTCAGTTTATATGCACGCTTGGTTTTCTCGTCTGCCGCTCGCACATCTGCGTCCCTCAGCGGATTAGGTTGTAGAACGTCTGGGAGAACTGGAACCTTAGTTTTCAGCTCTCTTCCCATCAACACTCTGGCAGGACTGGCCCCGGTGCTAGAGTGTGCAGTCGCCCTGTAATTCAACAGTGCAATGTCTGGTTCAGGCTGGCTCAGAATTTTCTTGGCGATTTTCACGGCTGATTCTGCTTCGCCGTTGGCTTGAGGGAATGCAGGACTGCTGGCTTGTTGCGTGAAGCCGAATTTCCGCGCAAAATCACGAAACTGACGACAAAGGAAAGGTTGGTGATGATCTGACACACCCACATCTGGAATCCCATGAGTTTTGAAAACGCCACGGAACTTCCCTATGACAGTTTCTGCTGTTTTGCTGTGTAGGCGGACTATTTCTAGCCACCTGGAGTAATAATCAACAACTACCAGATAGTCGTTATCTTGATGTGTGAGAATGTCTGCTCCAAGTTTCTGCCATGGACGCTCAGGTAGCTCAGTAGGACGAAGTGGCTCATTGCGTTGCGCTGGCCTGTTTTTCCTGCATTCTCTGCACTTGTTTATGTAGTCTTTGATATCTCGCCGGAGACCTGGCCACCAAACAGAAAGTAGTGCTCTCTCCTGGCACTTGTGAATTCCTTGATGAGATTCATGCAGTTTCTCAAGGATGTGCTGACGTTGTCTTGCTGGAACAACAATCCGTCTTCCATGCACTAGCAAGCCATCTATGAGAGATAGCTCCCCTTGTGCTTGCTGATACGCCTGCAGCTGAGTGGAAACTGTCTTTGGCCACCCGTTGCAAACGTAGCTGATGATCACCTGTTGAAGCTCTATGTCATGTACAGTCTCTGACTTCAGCTTCTCCAGTCTCTGGTCAGTCACAGGAAATGACGACGTCACTGAATCAACGTACGCTTTCACGTAAGATTCGGTCTCCATCTCTTCGTCTGCTGCAGTATGAGCAACAGGCTGTCTGCTGAGAGCGTCGGCTACAACGATGCTCTTACCTGGAACATGCACAACTTCAAAGTTGAACCTCAGAAGTCTCATTAACAGCCTCTGACAGCGAATTGGAGCTTGATCAATGTCCTTTGACTTCATGAGTGGGACCAATGGTTTGTGGTCCGTTTGCAGTTCAAATTTGTCCAGGCCAATCAGATATTTTGCGAATTTCTCACAGGCCCACACTGACGCTAAGCATTCCTTTTCAATTGCGCATAGCGCTTCTCTGCCTCACTCAATGTTCTTGACGCGAATGCAATGGGAAACAGTCTATGTCCACACTTCTGCATCAAACATGCTCCTAGACCATAGCTGCTACTGTCTGCACTCACAACAGTCTCTAGCTTGGGATCATAGAACGCTCTGGCTCCTGCGTTGCTATATCAGTTCTTTCACAGCATCAAATGCTTTCTGTTGTTCTGGGCCCCAACTGAACACTCGATCCTTCTTCAGTAATTCAGTCACAGGCTTCAGAGTGTCTGCCATGTTTTTTCACGAATCCTGTCAGATAGTTGAACATGCCGCACACTGTCCTCAGCTCCGACTGGTTTTGGGGTGGTGGCATGTCCTTGATGGCACTGACTTTCGCTGGATCAGGCTCGATCCCGTCCTCACTGACTACGTGCCCGAAATACTTGACTTTCTTCTGTCTGAATTGGCACTTTGCTTTGTTCAGTTTGAGTCCTGACTGTTCAATTCTGTCTAGCACAGCTTTCAAGCGAATGTCATGCTCCTCCAATGTCTTTCCGTAGTAGACGATTGTGTCGTCCATGATCGCCTCGCAGCCCTCTAGGCCTTCCAGGACTTCCTTCATCTTTGTCTGGAAACACTCTGGTCCGAGAGAGATACCCATTGGCACACGTGTGTAACAATATCTCCCATAAGGAGTGATGAATGTTGTCAGCAGCCTGCTCTCGTCCTGTATCGGATCTGGAAGAAACCCGACACTGCATCAAGAGTGGAGAAGATGGTTGACC
This sequence comes from Conus betulinus, assembly GCA_016801955.1. Taxonomy (NCBI): domain Eukaryota; kingdom Metazoa; phylum Mollusca; class Gastropoda; order Neogastropoda; family Conidae; genus Conus; species Conus betulinus. The sequence continues at coordinate 52,569 of JADBJO010004757.1, read as the reverse complement.
CAGCCATCTTCGGCGCAATGTCGTCCAGGTTAGGAAGCATGCATCTTGGTCTCTTCACCACTGTGTTCA